>JAUJYV010002945.1:0-11198 GCA_033995625.1 Ophyiulus pilosus | reverse complement strand
AGTTTTATAGTGTTACTTTACAGATGAAGAACACGTTACACGCTCAGTCGGAAAGGTTCTGGTAGTCGAAGCGCCGCTTCCGTGTGTTTTGCGGTGGATGCCTGCGTTGCAGGGTCCATTGAACTGAGTAGCGCCATCAATCAAGCGAACGGAAGGGAAACAGAACCGCGCTATTAAGGGCACACACGGCGCTTCCACCCACGCCGATTTTATTACCGCGGGCCAATCGCCATTTATCTTTTTTATTTTGGGAAAAAAACAACAAAAAACAGCGAGGTGGATGCTTATCTAAAACGCAGATTCTGCACGGAAGAGCAGCAGGTAGACTGCAATCTAACCCCACATGTGAGACGCCATCTTGAAACGTGACTAAACATTCCATCCTCCTTGTGTGCACCCGCATCGATACAGAATAAAACAACGAGGTTTTGATGGCTATCACATTATGCTAATTTCATCGCGTGTTGCTCATCTATTCACCGCCATGGGAAAAAAATGTATTATTACATTTTTACCCACATGAAAGAATGGCGTTCTTAAGCAACTTACGAATTAAATTTAAACCCACGCTAAATTCTACTCAAATTTTTAAGAAAATCATCAAAAGTTGATTCAAGACAAATATTTTGATGTACGTAACAGTTGATATTCTCAAGTGGTTGGTTACCCTAGTAGCAGTAAGCAAGATTTCTTTTTCTAAGCCAAATCTGTAACTCAGGTGATTTAAAAAATGTAATCACATTAGCAATTGTTTCCATAAAATATACTGCTTTACAGCTTTGGTTTACTTAACATTTTAGAATGTTTGTAACATTACCCTTATATTTTATAAACCCGATAGCATACTTTTGAAAATAACACTAACAGGCGTTTGATCAACAATTCTGTCGACCATTTAGTCCATGACCCTCTTACAACAGCGAAAAATGAGTTTCAAAAACAAACACAGGATTAAGATCTAATTAGCATTGGTATTCATAATGGCATATCAAATCTTAGAATTCGATAAGTGCATGCATAAACAATCAGACACACATGTTGAAAAGTTAACTAATATGTTGGTATTAATGCGTTAACACGAGGTCGAGGTCTATTCACATATGAATGAAGCTATTCATTCAAAACAAAAATAACGTTTCACCTTCGTGCGAATTAAAACCCAGTTGTTTCGCAATGGCTATTCTACACAATCTTGCACCCACTATAGTTTACTAACAGGCTTCCTGAATTTTCAATTTGGATAATGTAATGGGTGCAGTGCCAGATATCGTCTATCTTTGATCCCATCAAAACAATTTTTGCCTGCAGATGATCTTCATTCTTTTTAAATACAAAAATGTGCTAGAAAGTGTAAAATGTAATCATCGAGTCCATGTTCTTGGACGCCCTCACACGACGTCCCGTCGTTTTTACCTCCAATAGTTCATTCACCGATGCATTTACCTAACACTCCATGTTTCCAAGCAACTTGTTACGGATACATCATTCAACTACAACAATTATAAACAGAAGAAATTTTCTCTCGGTTAAGATGAAATGTGGACACATTTAAGCATAAAAAGCTGTCGAATAATGTACTTTGAGGTCCATAATGTGCTAAAACAGTTACTGTTTTAGCTAACGATTAAATTGCAATCCAGGGACCATTGTAACTGCTGCTCGATATATAGAAAAAAACATAATACAAGTTTCTTTGTTCGATCTTCCATTCCAGTGTACAGATGGCTAATCGTTTCAAATGTCTAAACACTGGGACACAAAGCAAATGCTGCATGGGTTCATATCGGACAACCCCTGTTCTTTCAGACGTGGCCAAGACGAGAAATGCGAGTGACATTAGAGGAAAAGGACGTCTTTCAAGATACCCCGAGGGGTCCTTTTCCATTTTCTTCACTCTTGCATGCAACAGCACTAATACAAGGGTATCACGCCGCGCACTCGTAATGGACAGAAAGAGTCCTCTCCTTCACCAAGAAAGGAGTCTTGGGAAATGGCAAAGAGCAAAAACAAGATGGTCGCGAGATGGAAAAAGCAGATGCATGAGAAAAGATGACGGGCCAGAGGGGCTTTTTACCAATATGGACGCAATATATCCAGTCCCCCTCCTACTCCATATGAAAAAGAGTTCCTCCCCTGTTTGGGATCAATCACACTAGGTGATTCAGCACTGGGTACGTTGATGGTCCACAGGGCTCACATGCCCCATATCTCATCTTCCCCCTATTGAATAAATACAGGGTTTTCATATCATGTCGGCCATCTTGCCCATTGATGCTGAAGATATAAAATAGCTCGCATTTATACCCTAAGGCAGATCCACGAAACATTCACTTATAGGTAGTTTATAACTGACATAAGCCAACTGGTGAAATGGCTTTCCGAATTAATGTTGTGCCGGTGGCAGTTGTTCAATGTTATGGATTTTTTTTAAACTGAAATGTGCTCGAGACCATGGTGCTTCAAAAAATAAAGTTAACTCCCCGAATTCCATTTTTGTTATTTTCTGTGGGGAGCTTAAAGCCACCATCATACTTTGAAAAAAACCTAAATTTAAAACAATATTATCTTTACTCATAATCGCTTAATACTTATTTACATCTGTAAAGAGTAAAATGGAGCAAAAACTCTGGCTTCGTATACAGTTTCTGGCATTTGGCCTCTTGAAAAATCACTTAAGTAACCTACTGGTCTTGGAACAATCTTTACTTCACCTCTGCCCATATTTTGTTTATACCAATATCAGGATTCGGTATCAGTAAAGATTGTGAGGAAAACACCAGCTTACTACCAGCTACTTCCCTGATGAATGGCGAACAATCTTGCTGTATAAGCATGTATAGAGAGAGGCACGATATATTTTCTTTAGGGTGTAAGTGCACAATCGGTGCCCTTGGGAGCAAACGAGCACTTGCCTAAATAAGCACTTGCCAAAAACCTCCGCGCCCTCTATCCCCATCGTTGAACAATCACAAATTATCCCCATCATTCTCGCCGCATTCAATAGCATTATGCAAAAAAGGGGGATCTTCTGCCTGACAAAACAATACTCGTAATTTACTAATGCAATCTGTAATAACAGCTCTATGCGAAACGAGCAAACATTTTGATGGACGTCTAAAAAGGCTAAAATACATTCCTCAAATCTCCCCAACGAGCAAACACGAAATATGAAAAACGTACGCAGGTAAGACACAATCGGCATCTCCATGGGCTCCCAATTTGCACCGATGGGGTCATGACCCTCGGCCAACAAAGCCTTTTTCTCTGTCCACGTCTATTAACAGCACGTAGCTAAATGCAGCTCAGTGAACAATGGGCTAAGTGGATGCGAAAACGCAGTCTGAAATTTCAAAAAACCGCTCCGCAATTTCGTTTCATTTATAACAAGCTGAAATATGATCATCTCAAGGTGGCCAGAAGAAATCTCATAATGAGCACTCGCATCATCAGTCATCAAATGCTTCTTTTGCATACCGAGGTATTAAAATAATATGCGCCATTTTCATCAAAGTAGTTTTAAAAAAAATGTGAATGCAGTCAAGACACAATAGTTTTAATTGCGAGAGAGCCTGCATAACA
Organism: Ophyiulus pilosus; assembly: GCA_033995625.1. Classification (NCBI taxonomy): domain Eukaryota; kingdom Metazoa; phylum Arthropoda; class Diplopoda; order Julida; family Julidae; genus Ophyiulus; species Ophyiulus pilosus. The sequence goes on along the minus strand of JAUJYV010002945.1, from coordinate 7,619 downwards.
CACAGGCCCAGAAGGGATTTAAAACATGCAGCCATGGTCTTTCCAGAATGTCTTTAAGGACAGTCACCTATGACTGCATACGTTTTAAAGTTTAAATAGCAAAATTAGGGACATAAACATGCCATATCCCTAAAATGTTCTCCAAAATGGCCACACAAGTTATCACAACCAAACTTTTCACACACATGGGTTTGACCTTAAGACAGTTTCTCAACAACTATTTGAAATACATGAATACTGAAATATAAAGATCATAGATATTTAATTTATCATCTGGACAATCTGAACTGATCTAGTAAAACAATAGTTCTCAAAGAAAACAAAATTGAAGTATTATGTATTGGGAATGAAGTTGTGAACTTCGCCCGCATCATGCACATATGGATGCTAGAGAAACCATTATGTTCAATACTATAGTAAACGTGATACGCACGAAATTTAAAACCCCCAACACCTACACGAATTCAGGTAAAAAGGTCAATAGGAATTTTTTGCATGGGACAGACTAAAAGGTTATTTAAACAACGCCACTGCTACATAGACACGTGGGAAAACACGTACGAATTGGCCAGTTTTAAGACCCTGCAAGTTCACAGGTGAGTCTGCCTTCATTGCATTGATCTATCAGAGCTAATTTGAATAAGATTGAAGTGTATGGGTAGGAGGAAAATCGTGCGGATCAACGAAGGTCAAAGGGCACTGAAACGCAAGCGCCAACGCCATACAAGGGATCAATGAACGATTTTTTATATTTCCAGAGTTCACGATTGCAGAAATTGCTTTATGGGTTTGCCATGACAGTAATGAACTAAGTAGGTCCGTTTTCTGATGTTTTATGCATTTGGGAACTGATCTCAATAAATCTATATGAAAGAAATGTTAATCATGCACCTACAGAAACCAATATGGGTTTTGCAAAGCACGTGAGTATTGATGGATAGTCTTAGATTAGCTGAAGTGACATGGGCTTTAGAATCACCCCAACGCCTTTACGAAATCGAAACCCCAGGTTAATAATGTTGACATGAAGCAATATAAGGATGCCAACATGTCATGTTCATGTTACAGAAAGACAATGCTAAACTTTAAGCCATACACAACATTCAACTGGTGTTATGAACCAACCTGAAATTCTCACTACAAACTGATCAAGTGACTGAAATTGTCACCCACACACAGTACATTTTTAAGAAGATGTTTTGAATAAAATAATCTGCATTCTCTATGATGAAGTGCATATTGAACCACCCTAACACATTTTCTCCCACCTCTTGCCCTAATCCAATTTTAGAAGTACAATGTACATGTATGTTATGTATACAACGTTTCAAGTTTCTGAACTAGGTCTCTCAATCGAAAAACTTCAAGTTATCATTCCCATGGACGCATAACTCTGGAACACTTTTTTGTTTAACTTTGAAAGCGATTGTTCAAGTATAAGGACATGGAAGAACTATCGATGGGAAACCTCCTCGCACACCTGTACAACTAAACAAGTAAATCCCTAATCTATTAAAACTTTTGAATAGGCGGCGCTTAATTGAAACACGTGCATGAATTATAGCCTGTTGTCCATGTATTCAATATTTCTCAAAAGGATTTCATGTTCAAAATATTTTTGAATTTCTGCTCCCCCTGGCTCATGCTTTGAACACAAGAAGTTTCGCACGAAGTTAAGAAAAAAGGTAGTCAAGCCATTGGCGGCCTCTGATGAAAATGCAAATGAAAAGGGAAGACAGAATAATAATACCCGATTTTAAATAGGCGCATGCGTCTGCAGGGTGAAAAGCCCGGTAGTTGGTTAAGATGAATAGAGTTCAATCACGTCAAAGGTTTGATAACCATCGACATTACATATTCCTATATATGTATTATGCTCCAAAAGGCAGCAAAAACTCTCACTCATGCATCGCTCCCGGGATGAACAACGTCCCAAACTTTCTCCGGTTCATCGTGAACCGCCTGGGGGGCGCCATTTTTTAAAGAATTTTTATGAAGAGACATTCAGATAAAAAGCCTATAAAACTTGCACCTTGGATGAATACGAGAGGGCGAGAAAAAAAAAGAAAAATAGAAACCAGAAACAACGATATGAAACACGACTTGATTTTCGGCTCCACAGACATGCAAATCAAAAGCCCTTTGCCACGTGAGATGAACCTTAATGGCGGCAAACATGAGCCTCTTAGACTAATCGTGAAGTCAATGTGGAACAGACGATTTGTTTATCTCAATGTTTGATATAAACTAGATCAAAGTTTGAATCCATGGTAAGTATGCTGTAGATCTCACAATTCATATTGCAAGTTGACGGTGTTATAACATGTAGTTGCCCTTACATTTTAAGTCTTGTGCCATTGCTCTTAAGGTAAATTGTGCTGGCTAAATTAAACTGAGTAATGAAGGGATGGCATATTGTTTTCATGGAACGGTCATTATATTTTCCTGCTCTTTTATAACGATACCATTTTTTAACGACCAGTACATGTTCCCAGCTGATGCAAACAGCAACAGACTTTTGTGAAATAATTTTAATTAAAAACTATACAGTAATTGGTCAGATTTCCTGACCGAGCTTCACTCGTAAAGTTTAAAGAAAATTAAAAATATAACTCGCGGAGCTCACATTATATGCCATTGCCAAGCTAATAACACTGCACATTTTTGCCTCTAGGGGGTGCGCTCAGGAAAATATATGCCATAACGCACCACACCCAAGGGAACGAGAGGCGCATGACCCAAGCACAAATCACATTATAGAGGAAATTACATCAGTTTACACCCATTTGCAGACGGCTTCTCTCCTTTTTACGGCGTTTGCTGCGGCATATTCAACGCTTCATTTAATTTGAACTATTGTGACCTCTTTCAGAGTTCATGTCCACCCACAAAAAGCACATCTTTGTAATACAGACACGTTGCCGAGCTCGGGAGGGCGCCACCAGTATCCATCACGTGGATCTCCGAAATTTTTACCTTTCAATATTTCAAGAGATTTTTAAAAGGCTCCACGTGAATGTCTTTTTAGCAGGAAATTCTCAATACTTGCAAAAAAACATCAATACCAAAACGAATGAAAAATGAAACCAATTAATTACAAATACTATTTGTATCGTTTGGAAACATTCTAAATTCCAGAGTTCGTAGGGGTCTCAAGTGATTAAATACACTTTTTTAATGTATTTTAGTGTTTATGGTTTTTGACTTTTATATCACTTCGCAATACCTAAAAATAAAGCACTCACAAGGTTATATGAATAAGCTTAAATACTCCGCCCAATACCCATTTTAGTTTCCACCTGCAAAACAACGTCCATTAATTGCTTTTCCCCCTTGTCATACATGTACTCCGTCATTACCGTCTATTAAAATGATAATTGGGAATTGTATTACCTTTGTAAATGCCTAGTTAACATTTTAAACGCAACGCCAGGAACAGAGTTCGGGCTCAACCCACTTGCCCAGATCACGAATTAAAATATTGATCCCCATGGTGCAAAAAAACAAAAAACAGACCGTTAGTATTTTTTTCCTCACTTTCCAATATGAGATGTGTTTTCGACGCTTGAATCATTGGAGAAGAAGAAAAATGACAGAATCGCATTGGTCACACATGTAGTCAGCAGATATTGAATAAATAAATGAGATGCAAACAGAAATTTCTCCAAAAATATCCCCTTTCTGTCACTGGAATGTTGGTGAGTTATTCCATTAGTGTGGTTCATTGATACCCTTATTTACATATTGGAAATTCAATTTTGAAAGTAGTTTTCTTCTGTATTTCGTTAAATTTCTGCAAAGATGTCATTGCGATATATCGGAACGAGGTTTAATAAAATAACAAAAATGTCCCCATTATGTCGCTGAAACGGGGAATGCCATCAGTTTAGTCCCTTGATTGCCTTAGATTAATCGCGAAAATAGCATTTGTTTAAGGAATTTCTGTATTTGGTCAAATTTCTGCCAAAATTTAATGATATTCCGGAACGAGATCTACAAATGTCACACGATGCGTTTTTTAAGGAAATTGTCCATCATTTTCGCAAAGAAATACTCAAATCAGGTTGTGAATAAAACAATCTTCTTTATGATGATTATTTATGTTTTCCATTTATACAATTAGTACAGTTTATAGATGGCAATTAAATGTCCGACCCACCATCTAACTAATCTAATCACAACGTTGGGCGCTAACACCTCAATGTTCCTATAAAAGATTATTTCGGGAATGCATTAGAGAAAAATACTAGAAAGGGTTAAAGTCAATGGGCAACCCACATGCCCTTCGATTTTTGTATGCATGTATAAGCAGTTGGCCTTCGACCAATAACCCTATTCTGGATTTGTGTGCTGAATATCTGTGCTGAATAAATCATTATGGCGTATATACGCCATAATGATTCGGTCATGATTTTCGCCATTGGCAGGCCGGCACCCGTCGCTTTCAATATGGAGGCCCCACCCCTCCCCTTGGCCACAGTGTGGGAATCGGCCATGACAGTGCGGGAACATTCGCGGTGGGATAGAGGGCGCAGCTAGGACAGTGAACTTGCCAGCAACAAACTTATTCCATTCGTTAGCCCCATGAAAACCACGACAAGTTGACAGATTAAAGCATGTGGAGAAATTAATGGACGCATAACGGATAAGACAATGTCATCCCCTAAAACTAACCAAAGATAGCAATTAATGAGCAGTTGAGCACAACTCACATTGGCAGCTATATGACGAGCACAAAGTTTAACAACCGCCACCTTGCGGATCGATCACGTTACACAACTGGACGGGTTTCGACTTTAGAGATAGTAAAACACCTGCGTGACCTTTGGCCTGCTCCGTACCTCCTACGCGACAACTTTAGACATTGCTTCCTTGGCCTTTAGATAAATCTTTGAGTACCTCAGCGAGGACGGCCGTCGGTAAGCCTCTTACAGGAAGAGAATGCACATGGTGTTTGGGACACATTATCGTACCAACAATTAAGAGTAAGACCCCCGTCTGACCCTTGACACGATAACCCCCCTCTAATGGATAAACTCAAGAGTCGTGGCCTCTCTCGTCCAACTTTCAGGTAAATGGCGATGAAGTATAGTGCGTGTTTGACCTATGACATCTGACATTAGAAAACCTTGTATGCCAAACAAAAATGACAAAATAGCTTGTAAGACATGTGACCGAACACAGAAACATGTTTTTTAAAAGCAGCGATGACTTTAGTATGCACTTTAGCACAAATTCTACATTAGTATCATAATCATCATCATCAATAACCATGGGTGCAGTGTTTGGAAGCAACTTGGGCATGCATAATACCTACGGGTGGTCCCGCATTTAATTTCAGCCGATTAAAAATACAGATTCACAGAAATTTGGTTGAAATGTGCACGCACGCATGCGCTCTCTTCACAACCTCGTACATTTCAACCGATTTAATCGGTTAAAATTAATTGCGTGAACATTTTTCTGCATTTATTATACTAACTTTTTAATTGTTTTGATTTCTATATTGCCGAATATAAGTAACAAAAAAGTATAATTAAATTAACAGTCATTAACTTTTGTGTTCCTTAGTTCCCATTACTGCGTTGATAAAGGGACTTTGTCAAGCAATTAAACGCTGCTAACCAATGGATTGTGATCAGCAAATACAGTAGTTTAAGCAGTTCATTGGTGCACACGACCTTTTATTAATCTCTTTTGACAGCAGATATTTGTATTTTCTGGCGATTACGAACCACATGTATACATGCATTTTCAGATGGGAAAAATCACAACGATTTAATGAAATTCTTAAAAGGAAAGCCACCTGTTACTTGCAAGAAGATTGCTCACGACATTTGATTATCCTTCTTTAATCCTTGATAAAAACTACATCTTTTATTCGAAATAGCGTCTGTTTGCGAGCTTAAATTGTAGTAGCCTTGACACTGACTAGCATCCAATGAGTTGTTGCTGCAATTCTAATCCCACGTGTGTAGTTTTTTGCAGAGTTAATAGTTAGAGAAATGTCAAATAAACTTAAAAGCTTTAGATTCACGTTTGCTGATACCGACGTAAACTGTATAAATAGGTTTTGATAAATACATAAAAAGTGGATAAAAAACGTTTGGAGTTTCATGAGTCTATGCGCGATCGAATATACTAGTCTCTTTCAACATGGAGATAAAACTGCCAATAATTTAGCATTAAAAATCGCATTTTCCCAGCCCACACCTTTTGACATGCAGAGAACCTCTGCATTTTGCACCCAAGTAAGAATGGAAAAAATACACTGTACATACAAACAAGGTGGTGAGATCAAGACCCAAAGTGCTACTGTTCACGATTTGCAATGGCTTTATCAATGTGTAATGGGGGATAAATTTATATTTACGAGGACCATCTCCTCTCAACAAACAATGATTAGAATTTTGAAAATCCTGAATGTTACTTGTCATGTAATTTCAGCCGGATTATTCCACAAGTATATATTCTGTGGATGCACCATCGTTTCAAACTTGTATTATTTTGAGGTATTGACTTTAGAATGATGATGAATTTAAATGTCTACCATTCTGCAATTTAAAGAGTGAATACATGTGCAACAAGTCAGTTTTGGGTATTAACGTTTTTAACATTCCGTCGAAATGCTTTTTCAGGGATGAATTTTCCCATGCCTGTCAAGTGAGAAAATGAAACATAAACCGACGTAGACGTTTCTGGTATAACAATCGTAAACCAAACAATGTATTTAAATACATGTATATGGAAACTTCGGGCGAATATCGTGAGAGCCTCAGGTAAAAAGAAACTGCAATTTTCAAACAGGCATAATACGTGAAAACCATTTAAAAATTGCACACCTTGCCGTGCCAAACGTGGGCTACCCCCCAAAAAAACAGCTCTCATTAAAAAAAGAAAAGATAAATGTAAAATGTGAAATACAAAGTCAAATGTTGGCAGGTCGACCCACGCAAATAAGGAAATTCGTAATGATGGTAACACGTGTTACAATAAATAGAGAAAACTTTTTTTAAATTTTGAGTATTTGACGCCTTGCAAGAAGTACTGCAATTTGCAAACATGTCTGCTACAAGTATTCCTCCAGTTTCCTATGGGATAAATATGTTATCAGAGATCTGGTAATGTATGGGGAATGCACCAATGTAACCACAACATTAATGAACAGCGCTCCTGGTAAGATCAAGATGGCAAACATCTAAATCCTCGGGGAAATGCCATTCGTATATCCTAGTTGATTAATAACGTGGGTTCATGAATACAGAATACAAAAACTAATTACGCGTGTTTACGAGGCAGTGAATTAATGTGCTAGCTAATAAATATGGCTAGGCTTATATTCGTTATATTTACAGTGAGGCAACACTGATCCATTTCTGTTGAAAAATGTTCCGAGCATAACGTGCATTCACACCGAAGGCGAGACATCGCCTTATTTATCACTTGTATAAATTGCTGATAGTTTAAAAGTAACGCGGCACGAGAGATAAAAATGGACCCTCTTGGATAATCGCCATTGTTATTCGTTCCTATGGCAACAAACGGGCGAAAATGAATAAAAGTAATGGATGAATATATGTATCTAGAATACGTGTATGGCACACATAGGTCATATATAT
>JAUJYV010002944.1:0-11203 GCA_033995625.1 Ophyiulus pilosus | reverse complement strand
GTGGCGCTCATGATGGGAACCCCCAACATTACTCTCATCATCTAGGCTCATCATCTTAGAAAGGAGGACTTCTCCCCCAGCAGAAGCCATGCGGAATAAGGTAAAGCTCTTACATATTAGAACTTTGACATCTTCCGGATGGACCCCCGTCCACCTTTGGATAGGGAGTTATCGGCCCTAAGGCACATACCTATCCGCCGGGGCGGACAAATCTCCGTCGACGGACTTACCGTAGAGGTAAGTCCCGGAATTTTCGGCAGTTCCAGAGCACCGGAAATCCCGGGCGATGGTCTCTCGGAATACCCGTCTATAAACAATGCCTTTTATTTATTTCACTAATTTAAAAAACAATGAATACGTGATTTATGTATCCACATTTAACAATTTATATTTTAATACACTTATTTTATTAATGAAATATTTGCTTTTTAGACATAAATAAAGGATTTTATGACTTCATCATTTGTTGTAATAGCTACTTTGAAGTACATTCAAGCAACGTCGTGCAAACCGGTTGCATCACGTGAGTTCAATACTGTGGCAAACAAGCCATACCCCCCCAGATATTAATACCACTCCAGAATGAATAGGTCTAACCAAGCTAGTGTTTAACAGGCTAATCTTCTGTCTCTACAATATGGACAACCTAACGTGTACTCTTCATGTATTCATCTATATTGGGTAAGTCTTACTATAATATGATTAAACTGTCCCCACTACTTTGGATGGTGATTCTCGCTTCTTTTTGAGACGGGACTTCATACAGCCCTTCACAGAAGGAGTGTGGGATAGTACTTTCCAAGGCTTAGGGAAACGGGGAACTTGTTATAGAGTGGTAGGATTGGCTTGGGGAGTTTTCATTTTTCAGAGATAATCAACTATAGGATTTAGGAATACTCCAGGAAGCAAGGAGGTGAGTGATTATGAGTGTAAGCGTAACACTTGCCTGGGTACATGAGTATCCGGCTAACTTTACCACAGGTAGAGTTTAGTTCCTTGCAAAGTCTGAGTAAAGATATTCATATTGTGAATTCATTATACAGAACAGATTGCTTATTTTCAAAAGTTCACAGTAGACTGACTCTCCAATGCTAAAGGACCCTCCATTTATACTATGGAGGAAAGTTAGGGACCTATGAAGAAACTCAACAATTTATCCTCTCAAGAGGTAAAATGGGAAGTGGGTTATCGCCCCTCCATCTTCCTATCCCAATGTGTTCTCGAATTGTTCTTTGCCGCATTGATATGGTGATATATAGAAATCTCTCATCAAGTGGATTATAACACTATATGCAACGGTCGGACACCAATTACCAAGGTGTGAAATCCTGTAGGGACGAACTCATGAGGAGAAGTGCGAACTTCTTGCCTCGAGGGTCCTTTGTCGGCTGTGGGGCTAAAATGAGAAACTAATGTCACATTGTTATATTTGCAGATAAACAGACAAGTGTAATGACCTGGGGCGACGTGACATCGATGTTCCGGTCAACACCATGAAGCAGATGTCGCACCAACATCAATCCACCCCTGGCTATCATAAACACTGCTAAAAGATAGGAAAGACAAAGAAGAAGAGAGGCCATAAATAGAGGGGGATAATGAAGAGAGAGGGCAGAGGACGAGAACTAGTTACAGCGAACAGTTGACACCAAGTTCCGAGGGACCACTACGAGATTTCGCCATCCGTATCATAGTGAAGCTACCAGAACTAATCGGGATTACAACTGAAGATAGTCAAGCGCGTTCTCTGACATAACTAACCTAGTTCGATTTGCCTGTGTATTATTGCCACGTGAAGGGAGAGTTACTTTTACACGAATAAAGAGATTTATTTCCTCATAATTGTTTGTGTGTACAAATCTGCATGACTACCTAGAATTGTCTACCACAAATCAAGGCATAATTACTACGAAGGTTTCGACGACGCACGAGGAACATTCAGTTGTTCCAACCGCCTCTCCGGGTCTCATAGTTAGACCCGATACAACATCTTAGGCCTCTGAGGACTGGAATCCAATAATATCGGTAAGATAGGTCGTGTACCCACAACTTGCCCCTTTGAGAATGGACCCATCCACCTCGAGAGAACGGAGTCAGCCTTCCCCTCCACCGGAAGAAATGCCGTCTGAACCATCCGGCCGTCAACTGACGGAAAGGCCGGTGGTCGGGAGTCGGGAAGATATCACTTCCCACTCAACGGAGTTTCCGGTGCACGCTGTACCGGCCGACCCGTCTAAGAACTGGCGCCCAACTGATGGGTCCGGACATTCACGACCTTCATCACTAGGGGTGACTGAGAGACCAGTGGTTGACCTTTTAGAGTATCCACTAAACAGTCTCCACCACCTTGGTGCTACGGCGATCGTGAATAACACCCAAGCTGGGAGAAATCGAGCTAATGAAGGTGGAAATACGTCAGCCCCGATCATCAGAGGTACATCCAATACAATCCGTACAGATTATGTACCTCATGAGGTGGGATTCTTACGTTTTGCTAATCCACCCGCTCCCAGTAACCACTGGGCGGCGAATGCTGAGGTGAATCAAGATTTTGAGACCTCGGTACCTGAGGCAGGTCCTGATCACTCAGAAATTCAGGCTATACGAGAAGAAAATCGACGAATACGAGCTCGATTGGAAATTGCTTTAGAAGCAAATCGGGTGGGGGGGTCTAGCCCCTCCACTGGACGGGGATCAGCACCGTCCGCATGGACCATGGAAAGAAACATTGGGGGGGGCAGAGGCTCAATTAGCATCTGCTATCCAACGTACCTCTATTGACATCCCGATAAACCAGTCACTAGAGGGGGTACCCCTCGAATGGACCAGTCCAGTCTCCAGACTACCTTTACCGGGACAAATCCTACCTTTTCCCAATACCACCACGGGGGTTGAGGGTAGACGACTTATCATAGGACCATCCCAACCAACGTTCTCTACTCAACCAAACTACTGTCTACCACCTACCTTTTCTCAAATTAGGGCCTCTCTACCCACTGCAGATAGGACTGTGGCAATACCCGTACAGACGTCAGGTGTCCAGCGAACTCAAGAACGACCTATGGAGGAAATAAAAAAGATTTTTAAAAATATGCACAAATTCATAGGAAAGGAGGGGACCTTTGATAATTGGTTCTTTAAGTTCAACTGTGCCTGCGAACTGTATCGCATCCCTGAACATCAACGATGGGAGTCGTTGTTTTGGATGTTTGAAGAGGACGCATTTACCTGGTGGCAAAATCACCAGGGTAAGGTTAAGTCTTTTGCACACGCGGTGGAAATTCTGAAAAATAGATTTGGTTGCATGGATTCGGTTGCGGCACTTATGGACCAGATCTCGGCGATGCGTCAGCGCAAAAGTCAGCGAACAGCTGACTTCATTGATAAAATGTTCACCCTGATGCGGTCCATGAGCCAGCAACCATCCATGTCTCGTCAGATTCAGCTGGTCTACAGGGCCCTCCACCCTGACATAGCTACCAGTTTCCATTATACCCAAATTTCTGACACTGACCATCTGTATGAAATCACTCGCCATCTCGAGAGAATCTTATTAGATAACAGGGTTTGGTCCAGAGAGATGGGGGGGGCAACGTCCAACCAGGGATCAACCTCCACCTCACAATGCTCCAAGATCAACCCAGGATGCGGCGCAGCGCAACCGTCAGGGTGACAGATATGCAGGTGGAAATATGAAAAATAAAAGGCGGAGGGATTTTCGAAGTAAACCTAATTCGGACCCTTTGCCCCAGAAACCAGCTCAACGACCGCAGTCTACGGACAAACTGGGTTGTCCCATGTGCAACGAGCCCTCCTGCAATCTCTACACATGCCCAAAGGGGTGCGCAAAACTCGCAAAAGCTAATATGATCCACATGTGGAATCAAGCTAGCGAGGCACCAGAGATGTGCTCCATTAAGGAACCGGGAGATGGAGGCTTGTACACCGTCACGGTGATGGTTCACAAGGTTCCCATACCTGCCATTCTGGATAGTGGAGCTACCACCTGTTTGGGTGGCGGTCCCATTTTTAACTTAATCTCGGCAATGAACATCCCAATGAAGTCAACCTCAAGGATGATTCAACTAGCGGATCAAAATCCACGTCTCACGGAGGTATTCCTCGCGGATGTCCCTTTGGTATTGCGGGAAAGGGAGGTGATTGTTGAGGTCACACTGATTCCAACCTTTCCAGGTGCGATGATGCTCCTAGGAGTACAGTTCCTGCAGAAGGCCCGGGTTGTCATGGACTTCGAGACCAGGAATTGGGGATTCAAGCCTGAAAATGAGGAGGAGGCCCTGCCCACTACGGTTGGGGGTATAGAGTTCTCCCCGGCCGCAGCTATTCACAGCAGCTTCATTGCATCCATGGTCCAAACCATGCCAACTGATGTACACCTATCTGGTTCGGAGGGTGAGGCTCTCTCTCTACTAGAAAAACAAGCAGTAAACACCTTTCTATCTCAGACCATAGGCGTTTTTGAGGAGCCGAATGGGCCTGCCTTGGTACAGCCCCAAAGCATTGAAGTGGAAATTGGGGCTCGCCCTGTGGCTATTCGATTATATTCCAGTTCCCCGAAGAAAAGGGCGCTGTTAGTGCAGAAAGTTCAGGCACTGGTTGATAAGGGTTTCTTAAAACCCATTAAGTCCGAATGGGCTGCTCCATCCCTTCTGGTGGCTAAACCAGGTTCCAGTACCGATTTCCGCATGGTCACCGATTTCAGGGCCCTAAACAAGATTACGATACCAGACAAGTATCCCTTACCCAGGATCGATGATCTGTTGGCGGAAGTGAAAGGGAAACCTTTTATGTCATCCATGGATCTGACAAACTGTTATTGGCAGATCCCCATCGAGCCTTCCTGCCAGAAGTATTTTACCACGGTGACCCCAGCTGGCACATTTTGCTACGCTAGGATGCCCATGGGAGCCCGGAACTCGGCGGCCCATTGTCAGCGGGTGGTAGAGACAATGCTGCGCACCATTTCAGGTGTCCAGGTGGTGGTATACCAAGACGATCTTCTCATCGTCAGCGACACATTTGCGGACCACCTGCTTCATGTGGCTACTGTATTGAAGTGTGTCATGGACCATAATTTTGCTCTAAAGAGAGCCAAGTGTAAATTCTTTGTGGACACAGTTAAATTCCTGGGTCACATCATTACACAATCAGGAATCAGTCCTAATCCAGATAAGGTGGCGGCCATTATGGATCTTCCCTATCCTGGAAATCTTAAGCAATTACGCTCCTTTCTGGCATCATGTAAGTGGTTTGGGAAATTTATTCCCAACTTCTCCCAAGTGGCTTCCCCACTCAACCACCTATTAAAGAAAGATGTCCCATTTGTGTTCACGGATCATTGTCAAGGAGCGATAGATCAACTGAAGACTTCATTGTGCTCGGCTCCAATCTTGGCCCAACCTGATTTCAATCAGGGTTTCCATTTGTACACTGATGCCAGCAATGTGGCTATGGGCGCAGTGTTGGGCCAAGGGGACGGTGATGAGTTTAGGGTAATAGAATACGCTTCAAAATCGTTTGTTCCAGCCGAAGTGAATTATTCCACAACTGAGAGAGAGGCTCTAGCAGTTTTGTGGGCGGTCAAACGATTTAGGGGTTATATCGACGGGTTAACGTTTGTGGTGCACACAGATCACGCGCCACTCCGTCACATTTTGGCATTAAAGGAACCACGGGGTCGTCTAGCCAGGTGGGTGATGGAAATTCAGCAATACGTATTCGATGTGCAATATGTACCTGGGAAGCTGAATGTCCTAGCTGATATGCTGTCCAGGTCCTCGGACACAGTGGAACCGGTAGTATTAATCCATCACTTTCTGGCCGACGAACAACCCCTGACCGCTGTAGAGTTCCGTAAATTACAAATTCAGGATCCTGAATATGGACAAATCATTCGGGCTCTTGAAAGTTTTGACGACGCCGAATGCGTCGAAGCTCGCACCTACATGGATCGGGGGTATGCGCTGTCGTCGGGGGTGCTATATCGGTACCTGTCCAAGACCGACACAGAGGAACCACGTTTGGTTGTCCCCCACGACCTACAAGAGAGGGTGATTCGCTGGAATCATGACCTGCCAGAGGCGGGTCACCCGGGGGTGCAGGCCACCATCGATCGGATCGTGTTAAAATATTATTGGGTGGGTCTCCGAGCCCAGGTGAAAACGCACATCTTAAATTGTCAAGCGTGCATCAAGTATAAACCTCTGAATCATCCGGATAAAACTCCGATCGCTTCTCCAGCTTTTTTACCTAGGTTTGAATCCATCAGTGTGGACTTGGTGGGACCTCTCCCCGTCACTGCTTCTGGAAATTCTTTTATCTTTTCGGTCGCGGATGTTTCATCGGGGTTAGTTGAGCTTTTTCCACTTACGGATGCCCGGGCCCACACCATAGGAAAGATTCTCATTAATGAAATCTGTCTTCGGTATGGTACACCCAAGTCTGTGAAATGTGACAACGGTCCTCAATTTATTTCCGGGGTCATGCAGCAAGTTGCCAAATGCATGGGTTTCTCATTACTTCACATCGCTAATTATCATCCCCAAGCCAATCCGGTGGAACGTAAGCACCGGGATTTGAAAACCAAGTTATCTATAGCCGTAGAATCCCTGCATGACACCTGGGATGGTCATCTACCAGCGGTCCGCTGGGCGATTAACTCGGCGGTAAATTCGGCCGCGGGTTACTCCCCGTTTTTTTGACTTTTGGACGTTCTCCCAGGTCTCCACACGATAACATGCTGATGTTCACCAAATTTTGTGAGGACCCGGCATATATCCACAACTCCTTCACAGGGTTTTTGAGGGAGTTGGCCTCTACGTTGAGGGAAGCTACCGATTCATTAGAAGGCGGTCAAGATAAGCGCCGGCGATCCCACAATGAGACCTGCATGTTACCAGATCTCCAGGTGGGAGACAAGGTTGCGATTCGCACCTACCCTAAGAGCTGTGCTGTAACAGGAACCACCGCAAAGTTCTCTCCAAAACGGGATGGGGTGTATGAGGTCTCCAAAGTTAAGTCTCCCACCACTTTTGAGATTTGGGACCCCTCCCGAAACCAATCTCTTGGGGACTACAATGCGAAAGACTTAACACGTCTGGAGGAGTCAAATACTGAACTCATGGTACCCATTGTTAAGACCACCAAACGTGGACGACCAAAAAAGATGGGTTCAGGCCAAATGCCCTCACAATCAAGGTCTGAGGAATCTCCTATCAAAGGGATTGCGAGTGATGTGGTGAATGATGCCGTAGGGGCACTCACAGAGGCCCAAAGTGACACCCTACTGGATAAAATAGTCAAGGATTCAGCCAAGGTCACCCAACTTCAGCAACCTACACCTGCTACCGAAGCTACTACGACCACTCGTTCAGGTCGTCAGGTATCATTGCCGTTACGATACCAGGCCATAATTATGCATGACCTCACGCATGCTATGGCTCGTTGTTTCCACGAGTTTGGCTCTCCCACAGTATTGGCATTTTGGGCTTTCATTAGAGAGTTCATGCTACAACAACGGATTCCCGAGTCAGATTCTGTCTTATTGAACTATCTTTGTCGATTTGCCACCATCTCGCACTTTTCGGAGATGCGTCGCCTAGACCAAAAATTTCCATTTCAGAATAATGCGGCTCGCACCCTATTTTACAAATTAGGACGGGCGGCCCATGTATTAGTGGAAGCTGGTTGGGGCAGGGAGTATGGGCACACCTATGACAATGTTTTGGCGCCCTCCTTTTACAATGACGGATATGAGCAAACCGATGCCGATCTTCTGACAGAATATTTGGGATTCGTTAAATTACCGAATAAGCCCATTCTCGTGGGAATGTGGGTGTCCTACGCTCCCACGGCTGGATCAAACGACAGCACCGGTAATCTGACACCGGCAATTCCATTTTATTGGCCTCTGGCAAGTTGCCAATTTCGACGCATGCCCATTATCTGCCAAGGATTGTCACGTGGGGTGGGACTTTCTGACTTTGGTCAGTTATCTTCTGCCATTCCTCGAGAAAGGACCATCTTAGATAGTGTTTCTCAACGTGTGTGTGGATTATTTGTTCGAATATTTCAAAAGTGGTTGTTCTTGCTTGCTGGGGTAAGTTTTGCTGGAATGACTTTACATCCACGTTTGATAGCACTAATTTTATTTTCCGGGGGTTGTTTCCTTAACTTAAACAGAGATTTTTCGTCACCTTCACCCGTTATAGAATTAACTCACATCATTATGGACACGCCATTCCCCACACCGGAACAGCTTGGGGATAGGGCTTTAACTGGGGACGAGATTACAGCCCAGGCCCGTCGCATCCTCACCGGTCTCATGCCCTCGGGGGAAACTTGGGAAATTCCCGAACCCCCGGTAGTGGCCCACCGAGACAGGGACAATTTGGGTTTACCTGTGGGTGAACCGGTAAATCTTTTACCATTAGCGTTCCAGATGCTAACCTCGGCGCGCCAATTATGGTCTTTTTCCCACCAGCTGATTAGCTCCTTGGCTACCGGTGGTATTGGTCGTCAAGTGCCAATGACCACTAATCAACTGTTGGACATCTTAGCATCCTCCTCCGACCAAAATCTGTATTTTCAAGGGCTTTCCCATCGAGAAGCGGCCCTTCGTCGGATGGCGGAGGCTAGATTTGATCTAGGGGAGAGTGATCGGTTACGTCTGGCTGATCGATTGGCTGTGCTTCGCCCACCTGAAGGTACCACCGGTTTTTCCGGCCCTCCAATGACCCCGGCTTCGCCGACGGTTTCAACGGCGGATCACTCAGATGCTATTCCAACGGAAGGGGCCACTGAGGTTCCCACCATTCCCACATCACCCCTGCCAACTCCTCAGATGGATACCCTGGGTGAGGGTCACGACCCATTAATGGCAGCTATGGTGGTTTCCTCCACACCACTGGAGCTGCACGCCACCAGTGATTTTAGCCCACAATCACCGGTGTCTCGTCGACCAACAAAATTTCGGATTCCTCGGACCAGGGCCGCGAGGGAAAAAACCATATCACCGGTCCCCGATGGAAACCCTCTATGAAGATTCAACACCTGAGACCCCACCATCCACCACGTCTTCGGGGCAATGATCTCCTGGTTCATCGGCCTGGTCCCCTGGGAAACCCGCTCCACGCCGGCGTCCTGCACCTTCCACTATCGTCGGCCCAGAAGACGTGGGATTGGCTCAGGAACGCAGGATGCGGTCCGTGACCCAGCGTGGTGTGTCTCCCATTCCGGAACGTACATCCCCGAAACCCAGGCCGACCTCATCCAGATCGTCCAGCCGTGCGGCACCGTCTGTGGCCTCCTCGGCTGTGGCGACCCGTACGACCAAGCGAGGACCACGTTCAGACAAATTTTCTTACAGGTCCTCCAGCTCGTCCACCGCTCACTCAACTCCTCCACCATCTTCATCAGCGGACAGGGTGCCAGAGACTAGGTCGGGTAACACCCCATCTAGGTTGCCTTCGTTTCCTCGCCGCAAGGTGTGGGAAATTAAAAGTAAAAATACAGGTGCTAAATTTCTCTTGCGGCAGGTCCTGATGCATCCCAGCCGCACCACCATCTTGGACCCGGAGGCTACAAAGGCATACTATTTGAAAGCTCGCCTGGCCTCTGAGATTCCTCCAGCGAGCACTTACGTTGCCCCACGGCCCGGCGACAAGGACTTCCAGGCCTGGTCTCGTCTAATCGAGTATCCCCGTCCCGGTGCGGGCTGTGAGATATGCTATTGGTGTATCCACAGTTCGAAACATCAAAACTTTTGTTATCACTGGGATGGGGCCTACCCGATCCCGGTGTCCAGACGTCTTTCGTCTGTCCAGAAACACCCGACATGCGAAATTTCAACACAGGTTCTGGACGTTTTAGACGTCATGTTGTACCGCATTAATGCCGCACCAGAGGATTATGAGTAGTCCCCAGTTGAGTGGCCAAGATGGCCCAATAGCTACATTTGACTGTTTTATAGTACCATACTCTTAGCCCACCCTATTAGCGGCAAGGTACTGAACGCCTTATTTTATTTTCGTTCCGGTCACTGTCGAAACCATATTTTTTTTCTCTCTGTGGTGTAGCTATTAAATTTTGAATTTTTTTTTATATATTTCTTCAAATACTACTTCCTTGTAATCGTTTTCCGTGGTTTTACTTTGATATTAAATCCCATGCGCCCTATAATATGTTGCATTTTAAAAATTACCTTATGGTCTCGTTGTCCCATATCTAATTGGGGGGGGTCTGCAACGGCCGGACACCAATTACCAGGGTGTGAAATCCTGTAGGGACAAAATCAGGAGAAGAGGTGTGAACTTCTTGCCTCGAGGGTCCTTTGTCGGCTGTGGGGCTAAAATGAGAAACAAATGTCACATTGTAATATTTACAGATAAACAGACAAGGGTAATGACCTGGGGCAACGTGACATCGATGTTCCGGTCAACACCATGAAGCAGATGTCGCACCAACATCAATCCACCCCTGGCTATCATAAACACCGCCAAAGGAAAGACAAAAGAGGAAGAAAGGCCATAAATAGAGGGGGATAATGAAGAAACAGGACAGAGGATGAGAACAAGCTACAACGGACAGTTGACTCGAAGTTCATCAGGACCACTACGAGATTTCGCCATCCGTGTCATAGTGGAGCTACCCGAACTAATCGGATTTACAACTGCAGATAGTCAAGCGCATTAGCTGACAGTTCTAGCTTAGTTTAACTTGCCAGTGTATTTCTTTTGCCACGAGAAGGGAGAGTTGTTTTCTTTACATGAATAAAAGTTTTTCTTCATACATTGTTTGTGTGTGCAACTCTGCATGATTACTTAGAGTCGTCCACCCAACCCAAGGCATAAATACCGCGAAGCTACGACGATGCACCAGGAACATCCAGTTGTTCCAATCTCCTCTCAGGGTCTCATAATTAGACCTGAGACCATCTCTTAGGCCTCTGAGGACTGGAATCCAATAAAGTCGGTAAGACAGGTTGTATACCCATATTTGCCCCTTTAAGAATGGACCCATCCACCTCGAGAGAACGGAACCCGCCGTCCCCTCCACTGGAGGAAACGCCGTCAGAACCATCCGGCCGTCAACAAACGGAAACGCCGGTGGTAGGGAGTCGGGAAGAGATCACTTCCCGCTCGACGGAATTCCCGGTGGACGTGGGACCGGCCGACCCGTCTAA
>JAUJYV010002943.1:0-11203 GCA_033995625.1 Ophyiulus pilosus | reverse complement strand
ACCGATGCAAAACCCACGCCCGGCTTTTCTCAGGATAAAATCACATCCATTGGGGTTCTCAGTTTCACTTTTTAGCTTGCGACATTAAAAATCCGCCCGATATTATTAGTAAATTCATAAAATTCCGGACGAAGAAATCCTCACTACAACCACAGGCTTACATCTGGATATTATGCATATGGACAACTCATCTGCTCAACAATATCACTTTGAGACTATAACTCACTAGTGCAAAACCAGAGTTTGTACTGGTGACCAACAAAGCAGCTGCTGATTACAAAGTTGTATTGCAAGACATTTCCCTGGATGTGAGACGCGTCAAAATTGCCTTGGATGTCATCAATGCCCATGCTGCCGTTTTATTGTGCCAGATCACCACAAAATATCCACTGCGTCATACCAAAGTGCTGTCGTTCTCTGTAGCACAAGGACAGCTGAATACCCATCAAGATAATCTGTTTCTCGGACAACTGCCACAAGAACTCATTATTGGTATTGTCGACTCAAGCCTATAATGGTACATACGACAGAAATCCATTCAACTTTCATCATTATGACGTCAACTACACCAACGTGTCCATCGATGGTCAGCAGCTACCGTTTGAATCATAAACACCAGATTTTGGAGCTGGACAATACATTTGCTGCTTCAACACCCTGCATACTTGCTTTGACAGAGGAATCCATGCTGATAAAGGCATAAGCATTCAACATGATGAATATGCTAAAGCTAAAGGCTACACGTTACGGGCATTCAACTTTACGCCTGATTTGGCATGTGGAGAAGTATACGAACCTGTCAAGAATACGTTTGGAAATAAAGTTTGCCACCCCTCTACCTCATACCGTCAATGTCGTCCTCCTAGCAAAATTCCAAAACTTGATGCAGATGGACATGACCCACAGTGTATTGTTTGACTTTGGCAACTAAAAATGGATGGACAACAACTGACAAGAATCACGAGAGGCGATACATGCACAGCATCATGCTTTACGGGTGTATTCCATGCAGACTACTTTTTAGAAGTGGTACCGAATTATCCATCTGCAATAATCATCAATACCGAAAAACACGACCATCCAGGTAAACATTGGGTTGCCATCTACATGACGTCAAATGGTCTTTGCGAGTATTTCGATTCGTATGGCCATCCACCCCAATACTATCACCTGGCATGGAAGAATTGGATCAAGTACTGCAGTCATTCCTGGACATTTAATTGTCGTGCATTTCAACCCAACTATTCAACAACATGTGGCCTACACTGTATGCTCTTTCTCTATCATCGAAGTCACGGTATAGTTTTCAAGACCCTTCAACGGCTGTATTCGAGAAGAAAGCCATTGAATGACCAAATTGCCGAAGAAGACTTGGAATCCCACATTTTGGAGGATATCGTCATTGATGATGATGCATTTATTGTTAATCAAATTTGTCATGCAGTCATGTCTAGTATTATATAAACATAAATTGACAAACACTTGTAAATGCTTTTACACTGTTTAATAAAAAATAAAAAAAGATACATTGGTTTAGAGTATATTTCATTTTTTATAAGGGGTCCATGCAGGAGAACGTGGATACATTTTAAAGGAAGGTACTATTTTTCTTTTAGGGCACAAAATTGTTCATGGCATTGTTGTTGCTGATGCCAGCAGCTTTGAAAATTGCAGTGGCGTAGTTCCAACATTTCCTTGCAACTGTCGCCGGCGTGCCTTTTTACCAATGTACGTTGACGGAAAGTTTATCTTCTTCAAGACTTGCAAAAATTTAGCTGCTCCGGGTGGATCATAGTTTTCTCTCCCTTGACAGCATCATTGATAATGTCCACAATATTTGTACCTGGAACCGTTTTTCCATCATATACGAGTTGCAAGTGTTTATTCCACATAACAATTCCAGTATTGGTGGTTAGGGCATCAACGATTCTTTGGGCCTTAGCCTGTTGAGAAACTGGTAAGCCTAGGATGATACTTCGGCCCATCTTGGTCAGGTGTGCATTAGTAAGAGGTCCTACAAATTCTTCAGCCGACACGGTGATTTCAACCTTGACAGGAACAGGTTTAGCCAGCTGATTTTTAAATGTCAGCCTCTGTTGCTGCACTTGCGAGTATAACTTTAGATTGTCTACTAAGATTGTCGTTTTCCAGAATTTGAAGCATATCAACATCAAGGCCTTTGATGGAACGGCGTGTCAAGTCTCTTTCCGTATTCTCCACTGTACTGACGGCATGTTGTGACGGCATTGGTGTAGTGGGCATACTGTTGCTGCCCACTCATTGACGAGTGACAGACGTAACAATGCCGGATATGATTGGAACAACAACACCTAGTAGTGGACCCAAGAATCCGCCATTCTGCATTATCATTTGTCGTTTTGCTTTCTTGCCCACCTTTTTACTGGCCATTTTACGAAGCTGGTTTTTATAACGGTTCAGCTTTTTAATCTTCTTGGTTGTTCTATGTACATTTCCTTTCAATAAGTTGTAACAGTAGTCCGAGAGACCTGTGACATTAGAATCATCAGTGTCCTTTAAAAGATTTTTCTTCCGTGCCATTGTTTTGCATTTTATAAGCTTTTTCAGCAGTGGAGCGCTGCTTATCAAGTGCTAAGAGTACATGATGTTCTTGCTGGATGACAAATGCTGTTCTGAACATAATATCTAGTTGTTGGCTGGTTTTATTAATTGCTTAAGCCATAATACTATTCTCGTTCACATGCTGTGTAAAGATGATAAACCCACATCGATGCTGACAAGTAGTAACACGTACAGTAAAATTATGACTAAGGTGTTAAATTTTCTTCTAATAGTCTTTGGTTTTGCCAATTCCTGCTCAAGCATGTTTAGGGACATAGACATTGCACCTTTCTTGTGGTAACATGCCTGTTCACAGTCGAAGAGCTTCTGGCGTTTTCTGTTTCAAATCAACCATTAAATCGTTATGTGCTTCTTAAGTTGCATCCTGGTAAGCATCACTTAAACATTTTGGATTGTCGGGATACAGTTGACGGCCAATAGTTTTTATTTGTGAAGGGCCTCGAGGATTTTTAAAAAGGAACATGTAATGTGCATTTAAACTTATTGCACGACTTTCGCGGCTCTTTGGAAAAGTATTCTGTACAACATATATATAATACTCAAATTACGATGGTGAAAACCCTTGGTAAATAAATTTAATGCATTTATCGTCACTAGCTTCAGACAATAAGTCGTCAATAATTAACAAATTTTGAACATTGGGCTGAAAATTGTCATACATGTCATACTCGTTTAACCCTTGAATAAACTCAATTTCCAGTTTTACATATTTTGCCATTTCAGAATATACTGGCTGGTTTGCACCAAAGAATAAAACAATCCTCAATGGTGCAGGAAACAGTCTGCTGATTATTTTCCAATAGTTTTTGTGCAAAAATCTTTTGCCACTTTGGGTAGCTCCACATACCATAGCCGTGAAAGCATGTTATAAGCGCACATCAAAATCAAACTCCATGACAGCAGCGATGTGAACTCTACTCTTAATCAGGCATCAATGAGAAGACAAGGCCCTAAAATATGCTTAAATACAGTAATGAGACGGTGTTCAAGGTACAAGCTTTTATTGTTTACAATTCTTCTTTTTAATAGAGATTGGTTTTGTAGGACATATCATACAATGCCCTGGCACATTCAATCATTGCATACGGAAGCAAAATAACAGGTTTCTTCTCATTGACATGTTCTTGCATGTATTCTATTTCTAGAGGATTTGGCACCATTTCAGGGGTAAGCATGGTGAAAACATCCCTTATAATGGCATCTTGTGTTGTTTCATCGTATCCACGAGACATATCATGATCACGTACGTAAATAATTTTCTGCTTACAACCAAAACACAATTCACGTCCTGCTGCATCATGCATTTCCCCTAACATACATGTTATTACAATGTTGAACAGTTTTTCCAACTCTTTACGACGTATTACTGTTGAATCCAATTTTGCCAAGTCTGTTTTTTTTTTTCAAAATGCACTTCACCTTAAGGTTGACATCATCATCTGTTGAAGCAAACATTTCAATTATAATTATATAGTTATATAATTATAGGGTTGATCAGCCTGCATGTTGTTTAAGGCCTCATCTATGTAAGGCACGAGTTCTTTTAGGCGTATCCATTGCACCAGAGTCAAGTTAATGCCGTGCTTGGTGTACTGCATTTGGTTAGTTAGCGGGTTTCTCGTAAAGTCCCTTATTTTCATATAGGTCTGGCCTCTAAAGGTATCAAGAGTCGTGTATCGCTCACCCTGAATTTGAAAGGTGACTGGTTTTGGAATTCTTTTTTCAGGATGTTTAATCTTCTGATATTTTGCAGTATTTACAGTGCTGTCTTCGAGACTTCGCTTATTCTGCCCCGCTGATGATACAACTACTGATGGTGGCAGCAGCAGTGGTGCTGAATCCATATCGGTAAATTGAATATTTCACGCAGTAAGTAGGTTGCAAGGCTGGAACGGGCTTTGGCAAAGAGTGAGTTTATTTAGGAAGTGATCGTCCTTTTATTCCTCTGCATACTGTTACTTGCACCCTCTACCCTCTTTCTCATTGGACAACATGAAACATTACGTCTTTGGACTGCATTGCCATTGGTCTGGAGACTTGACGTCACACTTTCTTGTTCCAGCTTGTGTAAAATGGAACCTGGTTTTCAGGTCTGCACATGTACATGATGACGTTACAGTTTCCAGATCCAACATGTACCAGAAGTGACCTGGTTTTCATATCTGTACATGTGGACAATGACATTAGTTTCCAGATCCTGCATGTACCAGATGTGACATGGTTTTCATGTCTGTACAGGTACTGCATGATGTCGTGAATTCTTGTTTAAACATGTTCCTTGAATCATCATGCGCCACTCTCACTGGCTTAACCAGGGATGACGTCAACAGCACGTGACAATCTGCCCTACATCACATGCTTTATAAAGGTCTGTACAGTTGTTTCTGATCAGTACACCTTCTAGAATTGCTTACTGTTTTTGCTGCAGCTTCCACAACTGATAAAATGGCTGTTGAAATGCTTTCAAACCTTCAGCCACTATTCCGGGATTTTACTGAATTGTTTGCCGCTGCACCTTATTTACATTATGCTGGTCCTGATCATGATAAACCCAATTATGAGGATTCTACTGGAAAGCAAGTATTTATTATCCATGACTGGTTTAAACTTACTCTGAAGATTGCACTGCAAGTGCAGACATGGCCTACCGACGTAAAGCATTTGTGGCAGTGTTTTGCCATTACGGGTTCTCGTTGAATGTACGCGTTTCCACAAACCTCCATTGGTGCATTCAAGCTGTACACTTCAAGTGGACGTGTCCCATCTGGATTCAACAAATTCATTAACTACATTCTGAACTATGTGTTCAAGCTAACGTAGACATTACTACCTGCACTATGCCTAAAGAGATTGCTTCTTGTGGGCTGTCAACCTTTGATTGTGGACCTATCACATAAACGAATAAACGCGATATGGCCATGTACAAGATTCATGCAGCTAAAGGTTTTTGTCGTGAGTGCATTACATTAAAACATTTAAACTTGTTGTCGAAAGAATCGTTGCAAACCCACATGCTCTGTACAGGGTATATGGAAATCTGATTTCCAGAACCCTCTAGATGTACTTCTTATTTGTATATCACTTTGTGCCGACTTGCAGCACTGTATTGAATGCATGTTTAGTTACTGGCAACAGCACTATAATTTTGCTGAATGTGCTTTTTTGGAATGTATTCTCTCTGTATGCTCTATTGGAATGTAAAGGAAATGAATAAATAATTGTTATGTTTTATCGTAGCCATTTCTTTCTTTCTTTATTTGTAATTTGGGAAATTTCCTAAGCTGACCCAGCTGTAGCATTTTGCCTGTATGTTTTCAGAAGTGTCCCAGACTTAATGGGACCTGTTTGGCACTGTTTTTCCCTAAGTGCCTTTGGCTGGGTATTTTTAGAAGTGTCCCAGCCTTGGTGGGGCCTTTTAATCCTATGACCTCCTTTAAGCCGCCACAAATCTATTTTTGGAATTTGTAAGGAAAACCTCTTTCTTCCATGCATCACCTCTTCTTTACTTCTATCCTATTCAAATTGGCCTAGTGGCTTAGAGGTAAGATGCTGGTTTCCCATGCCTATGGTCCATAGTTGAAATCCCTTCTGTTCTAAAGTATTTTTTAACAGTTATATTATATAGAGGGCGTTTTTATGGAAATAAATGATGTGACGTCATTATTCACTTAACTATATTAGGACTTGTAAAATTATTTGAAAATTTGAATTTGCCGCCATGGCATCACTTCCGCTACGAAACAAAATGGCCGGCATGACATCACTTCCACTACGAAACAAAATGGCCGACATGACATAACTTCCGCTACGAAACAAAATAGCCGACATGACATCACTTCCGTTTCTAGGTGAAGTTACATCCACTTTCGGTTGAAATCCTCCCGAGGAGGTGGGCGGGGCTTAGGAAATGCTGGCTTCTTATTGGCTTGCCATATAAGTGGGTGCCCTATACTACTTGGGATAAGCTTCCACTTTTCAAATCACACTTAATTTCGTACAGAGCTAGACATTATCTATACTTTACATGTTTCTCAACATATCGGTATATCGATTAGATACAGGGTTTGTTATTTGAAAACTTTTTAAGTGAGACAAATTACATTATAATTGTATTCTAGGGACAACATGAAATTCAACTTCTTATACGAGAAACCTTAAATAAGGGATAAGCTAACAAATCCTTTGGGACTTATTTTGGGACTGCAAAAATTCAGGGAATAGTTCTGTAGTGTATTTCATACAGGGTGGACCCAAAGTCATACCGCAACACTTTTTCTTAAATCTTATAGTTTGTTAATATCATTTTGTTAATGTGGTTATTTAGGAAGTCATGTGTGCTTTATACACTGATGTTGTTAGATTTTACCTACAAATATTTGTTGAAGGAAATCTACATAAAAACTTGTGACCCGTAACACTTAGGACAAAATGTCAATTAAAGGAAAAGGAAGAGAATGGTCTGTTGCTATGAAATCAATCATCATTGGGAATAATTTAAAGTTGTTAGTATTTTTTTTTAAGAACTTAGAGAAATGCCAAATAGTTGCTACACTGCAGCACATTGCTGCACTGCAGTGAAGCTATCTACATGTAATGTAGACCAGGCTACTGTACCAAAGTAACAACCATATGTAGACTATGTAGGAATTAAGGGAGGTCAAAAAGTCTTGCCTATTCGTTTATTATTCAAAACCAGATGTCGTACAAAAAACTGAAAAGCCATTTGAGGAAATTTGTTTTTAGGTCACTACATCTCGCCACAATTCATGCAGAATTTCGAAAAACTATCAAAAACAAAATGGCGCCTCACTTGAAAACGTTCATGAAAGAGGAACAACGAAGTGTTATTCGTTTTTCAGTGTTGAAAGACATTAAACCAAGTGAAATTTATAATGAAATGTAAGGAGTTTATGGTGACAAATGTGTTTCACAAAGTATGGTACAGAGGTGGAAACAATGCCCGTCCCCATTTAGATCATGCCACTGCCCTAAAGATCAACATGTTAGGGTTGGAAACTGTTGTTTCAGTGCACCTAAGACCATGTAAGTTGGTGCTGAAGTTATGTGGCAGTTTTTAGTTTTAGTGTTTGCATCCATTTTTCGATGGTGAATCTAAATGCATGCACATGTAGCAAGATGAGCAATGTAGATTGGGACCGAAATAGGCTATTATTGTGGATGCATTGTTTTGGTGTAGTTGAGACTTCCCTGGGCAGGCATTGGTGTTTGGGCATGTGTGTCTGGGTCCTGTAGTCCCAGACATTAATACACATGCACCCCCCCTTCAAACTTTGTGAAATGGCAGGATTCAAAGTGTTTGAATTTCCTTCAAAAGTTTGAAGGCCCCAGCTGAAGCTTCATTCCTTTGTCTTTACAATGAGTCAGGCCCTACTTTAGGCCCCTATGTTTTACCCTGCCCATCTTATACATATCTTTGGGATTGTGGCAATTGGGTCACGTGACCCAAAAGAAACCAATCATTTTAAGAAGGTTCCTTCACTCTCTCTTTCTGGTTAGACTTTGTCTAGTGAGGACACGTGGAGTCTCTCTCCCTTTTTTAGTGAACAAAGGGCTGCATGAAAGAAAAAGGGCCTAGAACCTGAAAATGAATGGTGAGTGTTTTTCTTGTGGATTTTAAAAGTGTTTAACACCTTCATGTTTTTACATTCTTTTTGTAGTTTCTACTTGTTGTATTTCTTTGTGCACCTTGTGTAGGTGGCGGGTGTGTCCCACAAGAAATAAAGTTTGATACACCTAACTCGCCTCATGGTGTTACTTTGAGGCTTTGAGCCTATTTTGTGTGCATGCTATTTTTCTGGCAGAAAAGCCCGGATTATCTTTTCAGGTAGTGATACCTAAAGGACTTTCAAATTGCTGAGAAGAAAAAGGTAAGTGTTTTTATAATTATCAGCATGTTTTTGAAATTGTGCATGTTCCCTTTTAGCACTCTGGGTCAGTAGACCTAGGGTTAGTTTTTTGCTAAGGTCCACCAGCTCTCCCAGCTTGGTGGTTCAAATCCTTAGTATCAGGCATTAGTTAATTAATTAAAAGAACTGAGAGTGCAGTCTCTCAAGGTTCTGTTAGTCAGGTACAAATTTTTGCATGGGACTAAGTCCAAAGTCCATAAGTACATTTCTCCAGCCCTGAGGCGTCACTGTGGGTGTTAGTTGGGCAAACAGAAATTCTGGATTTTCAGTGTGTTCTGCTCTGCTGGAAATAAAAGTGTTGTTTTTGTTGGTTCAAAAACAACAGAAACATTGAAACATCTGCCTTACAGGCCCGACCTTGCACCAAGCGATTTCCATCTCTTTGGTCCACTAAAGGAACACTTGAGTAGTCAAAAATTCCAAACAGTCGATGTTGTGAAACTTCCGGTTCGGCAATATCTGCATAACCAACGTAACGCATTTTACAAGAGTGGTATAAACAATCTTATCAAACGTTGGGATAAATGTGCCAATACACTCGGGGCCTACATGGAAAAATAGCTAATTTCTTTCTCATTGAAATGGCTATTTCAGTTTTTTTTTGTACGATGTATGGTTCTCGAATAATAAACGAATATGCAAGACTTTTTGTCCCTCGTACATGTATTTCACAGGTCGATGGTTGCAATACAACTTGTAATGTTATTTTACTTCTGTATTGTTACAAATGACACACGGTAAACACGTTTCTTAGATTACATGCATGATGAAATGAAACGACAATTTATAAAACAACAGTATTTATAGGGTTAAATCAGAAATATCAAAGAAAACATTATCCATAACGAAAACAGCACATGTACATACATTTTAAAGCCTTCATAAAGCTGAACATGTTGGAGGGTTTGTAGGAGGTAGTAAGCCTAAACCATTTGTGGTTGTCACTATTCCTAGTTGTAGTAATGCCCAAGAAGTTGGAGAGCAGTTCTTATTCATGTGAGTGCATTGGCAAGACTGAGTTTAAGGTTTATTTATCCATAAAACAAAGAGAGATAACCTGGCATAAGAAAACATGTGTGCAAATGAACATAACATTTGTTAAATACATTACCAAATTCTAGTTGTTGGGATGGAATTATGTACAGGTACCAGGTACAAGGTCAAACATTTGAAAACCTAGATTCATTCGGATCAAATAAATATGCAACTAAATTTCAACGTGATTTATGCTAATGTTGTCATTAAATTGTGCAATATCACTTAAAGGATACATCATAACATGGCATCTCTGGAAATAATATACACTTATAGTGCAAAAGAAAACAACTCACCCGCATGAATCAAGTAAAAATGTGTTTTTCTAAGCAACCAAATGTCCGATTTAAAATGGGAAAAATGTGTTTTGTAGACAATTTATTCCTCATTATAATTTGCCTAATTTGCATTAAAAAATCATTGAGGCGAAAAATGTTGAACTTAAAGCAACCAAAATGTTGTAAATGTTTCTGAATGCAATTTTATTATCAGAGCTTAATGAACACATATCCAAACATATTGTTAATTAATATTTTATGCGGCTCTACCAGAAGTAGCTGCACAAGTAGTAGGTTTATGTGAAGTTGGGCATAGCAGAGATTTTTGGCTCGCCGACTCAATATCAGTCAGTCAGCAATTTGAAGGGTCTACTAACGTTATGAGATTTGTTTTTTCAACAGGCGGCCAGGTTCAGGCAGACCTCGGTCCACAACTGAGCGAGAAGATCACTTTATTGCTTTGATAACCTTACCTTACGAGACCAACGACTGACTGCTGTTCAAGTGCAACAGCAGCTTCGTGGTGTCTAAGGAATGGCTGTAAGTCAGTGGTCAGTGAGACGAAGACTTCAGGGAAGTAATCTGAGGCCTGGAACAAGTCCAAGACTGTCTGCAGTTCGCCCAACAGCGTCTGAACTGGACATTAGAGCAATGGGGGTCTGTCCTGTTCTCTGGTGAGAGCAGAATATGTACCTACACCAATGATAGACGGGATCGAGTGTACCCACACACTGCAGTAATTGTACAGGAGTACCTTGCAGAGGCTGGTATTCCGGTTTTGTCATGGCCATCATACAGCCCCGACATAAACCCAATATGCACATATGGGATGTTTTCAAGAGACAAGTTAAAGACAGAAATCCTCAAGACAGAAGCCTTACGCATTCTAGAGCAGATGACTGCAGTCGAGGTGTGGAACACCATCCACCAAGTGACAATCAGTAGCATTATTTCATCGATGCCCAACCGAATGCAAGCTGTTGTAAATGCACGAGGAGGGAACACAATGTTCTAAACATACATCATAACCAACATAAACAACATAATGTCATCCAAATACTTATGATTTGCAATTAGTTGCTTCAGATTTATAAGACATTTGCGTTGAAATTCTCCAGAGAAATTCTTTTCAAACTAGGCTAATTATAAACAGGAATAAATTGTCTACAAAACACATTTTTCCGATTTTAAGTCGGACATTTGGTTGCTGAAAAAACATTTTACCTTGATTCATGCAGGTGAGTCGATTTTTTTGCACTTAAGTTTATCAGTAAAATACATAATCACACAATACAGTGGATTCCGCTTTATCTGGACACCGGTTAATCTGGGCAGCCATTTATTAGGGCCAAATTGTCAAGA
>JAUJYV010002942.1:0-11203 GCA_033995625.1 Ophyiulus pilosus | reverse complement strand
GGGCAGGAATGACCAGAACAATAAGTGAGATGGAGTCAGAGATTTTGAAGTTGGATCCAGATAAGACTATTTTAGAGCTTAAAACAATGAAGTTGAAAAAGCTGATAAAAGAAGTGACAGAATTGAATGAAAAAATCAAGGATATCATGCTGGACAATGATGACAGTGATGAACTCTATGCAGAGGAATTAAGAATAATTGAAGACTACGAAGATAAAGCCAGTTTAGTGATTCTCAAGGTGGAAAAAATACTGCGCCCGAGTAGTCCAACTGCAAGTGAACTGTCAAGTGCTAGTAACACCAAGAGGAACTTTAAGTTACCAAAAATTGAACTAAAGAAATTTAGTGGTGATCCATTGGAATGGCTTGGACGGTGGGCCCAGTTCTCGAAAATCCATGAAGATGAAACTTTACATGAATCAGACAAGTTTTAATATCTGTGTCAAGCGATGGTGGAAGGAACTCGAGCCCGCAAATTAGTGGATACTTATCCACAAACAGCTGGAAATTACCCAAAAGTAATTGAAGCTTTAGTCGATAGATTTGGAGATAAGGTAATTCTATCAGAAGTATATGTCAGACAGCTATTGAAGATGGTGCTACTAAACAAGAACTCTGATGGAAATATACAGCTTTCCAACTTATACGACGAATTGGAATCTCATATCCGTGCCTTAGAGACTTTAGGAGTTACGGCAACGCAAAGTTCCATATTTCTTTATCCGTTGGTGGAATCCAGTCTGCCTGAAGAAATAGTGAAAGTGTGGCAGGGTATGACGATACAGTTAAAAAATCAGCAGATGAGAGATTGCAAGCTCTTATGAAGTTTTTGAGATGCGAAGTAAAAGGAGCCGAGCGGTTGTCTTACGTGCGGGCCGGCTTAGAACATGCTACTTTAAAGAAGGCTAAAAAGAATAAGTATCAGGAAGATGTCCCAACAGTGGCAACTGTGCATGTAGGGCAAAGAGACATTTGTGTGTATTGTCAGAAAACAAATCACAGCAGTGCAGTTTGCTTCAAAGCAAAGGACATGACCATGGATGAGAGGAAAAAGCTGTAAGAGAATGTCGTGCTTGTTATGCTTGTTTAAAGCAGGGACACAGTTTTAAGTTGTGTAGATCTCAGATTCAATGTTCAAGTTGTGGAAGAAAACATTATGAGATCTTGTGCCCTGGAAATCTGTGCGGAAATCAAAGAAATTCGGATGAAGTTCTGAGACTGGCAGAAGATGACAAGACAACGAAACTGACTACAACAAATATTAGTGCAACATCCAGTGGAGGTAAAGATGAAGACTGTTCGTGTGCTGGTGAAAGGGACTAACGGAGTTCAAGCACAAGCTCGATTGTTGTTTGGTGAAGGGAGCCAGAAGAGCTACATCAAAACAACATTAGCTGAAAAGTTGATGTGCCCAGTGTTGGAGAAATTGTTGGACATGTCACTGGGTGTAAAGCAAGAAAGTTGCATAAAGTTTATGTTAAAAACACCAATGGAATGGATCAACGTGAAATGCAATTAATCAATGAAGATGTCATCTGCTCAAGCTGTCCAACAATACCTCCAGGACCTTGGATTACGGAACTGGAGAAGAAGAAATTTAATGTGACGGACACTATTGGTGGTGATACAGATGACATACAAATACTGATTGGAAGTGATATCAGAGAAAGTTTGATGACTGGACGAAGATGCCAGTTACAATGTGGATTGGTTGCAGTTAAATCCATATTTGGTTGGACATTTTGTGGACAGTTGCCCAACAAAAATAAAAGATTTGCATCCGTGGTTATAAGCATGTTAACCAGGGAAGAATGATCATTATCGAAGTTATGGGATTTGGAAACCTTGGGAATCAAGGATACTGCGGAAAAAATGTTAGAAGAAAAACATAGCAACCAAGTTAAAGAAGAGTTGCAGAATACGATGATACGCAACAGTGAAGGAGGGTATTATGTCAGTCAACCTTGGATAAGTGACACAATTGAGATACCCAGTAACAGATGTGTAGCAGAGAAGCGAAGTGTGGCTGCTACAGTGAAATTGAAAAAGCAAAGTGAATTCAAGCATTATGATAATGTTTATCAAGTTGTTGATCGGGAGA
Organism: Ophyiulus pilosus; assembly: GCA_033995625.1. NCBI lineage: Eukaryota > Metazoa > Arthropoda > Diplopoda > Julida > Julidae > Ophyiulus > Ophyiulus pilosus. The sequence goes on along the minus strand of JAUJYV010002942.1, from coordinate 9,102 downwards.
AGGAACAACTAACTGAAGTTCATCATGGAAACAGAAGACGAGAAATTGGATTGTCCAGTCATAAGAAAGACTGGCGATATGCGCCGGGTTCATTAAATCCAGCAGATCATCTTTCAATAGGATGTTCCCCGTCGCAATTATTAGAGTCGAAATGGTGGGAGGATCCTGTTTGGTTGAAAGACAAACCAGAAGATTGGCCAGGGACTGAGGAATCAGTTGATGAAGACAAAGTTCCAGTGAAAAAGATACAGAATGTACAGAATCTGAAGAAGGCTCTGACTGAGAGATTTCAGAGAGATTTAGTTCAACGAAATGCAGAGAAAAACATACCATCTCTACAAGTCGGAGATCTGGTTATAGTGGGTTCAGACTATAAGAAGAGGAAGAAACCTACTGGTTATTGCAAATGGAATAAGTACTAATGACTTAAAATTAATTTCTTTTCCATTGTCATGTGTAAAAGGTGGGAGGATGTTGAATTCCCAGCTTTGTTTTAAGGAAGTTAGAATTTGGGCTGGTGCTCATTTTCTATCTGCATATGCATTGCATGAGCGTTTCATTTTCTGTTTGCATGTGATTTGCACAAGTGCTGCATGTGCATAAGTTCTGGTTTCAGGTTAGGTTTGAATTTTGAAATGTAAAAAGGAGAACGTTTTGTAACAGTATAAAAGTAAGAGGAATACAGTTAACAGTGCCAGAAACGAAAGGATTTGACTGATTATTTATTTGGATTTAAACGAAAATACACGAAAACATTTTGTACGAAGAACAGTGGGAATAAAGCAGTGGATCCAAGTGTGACAGGTCGTCACACTCGCAGGATCACAACATAAAGCCCATTGAGTTGTCCTTTGTGGGGACGACAACGCGAATGGGGTCATGCACGCTAGCTAACAAATTTGACGCCAAACCCCCGAAATAGTAACAGTTATTGTATTGTTTGAGTTTTAATGTTTCTTGAAGCAACCAGTGCTCACTTCCATAACGATTTCAAATATTCCTATCATCATATGTGATCCATTCATTTACATACATAGCATGTTAATCCCTACTGGGTCAGAGTAACCGACCGGTCAGGATTAGGGCATGGTCTCCCGATTTCCAGGCAGATAGCGCTACCATTAAAACACCTTGCTCGGTGCACAAACTGTCTCGTGGTGGCGAGCAAATTTTTGGTAAAATTGAATAAATTTACAACTGATACATTAAAAAATTGAACACGCTGGCTTTTTCGTATTGCAAGCTGCTAGGCTCGTTGTATATAATAGCCATGTACACAAAATTTGAAAAAGAAGTCAAGAACTCATTTCGTGATACTTCACACGATGAGTTTGGGCTAATTTTAAAAATGTGAATTGAGCACGGCAACATGAAACGTATGGTAAAAATGGCTGACCACTTCGCATCGAAGAACGTACTCCTAATTTATTCACAATTAATATTGTTGATTGGCGTTCTTTTCAAAATAATGAAACTAGATAAACAAATCAATCAGATGACTATTTGGTTATGTTTGCTTATTTGGCGCCATTATTTTGGCATTTGCTACACTCGGTCTTGCTGCAGATTTCAATGAAAGGTATCCCACATGGAAAATAAATGCATTTCTAAAACACATAGATTGAGACACTGAAATGTATTTAAACATGTATTGTCAAATACATTTTTAGAAATGAGTTTCTAAAAAATGCATTCTAAATGTATTTTAAAATGCATTTTGTGAGACGGGGTCAAACGTTTCCCGCCTTACAGGAAAATTGACCCGCGCGCCCGCCATCCGACCCTACTTGACCTCGTCTCTTTCGGTGATGGAGACGGGTCACAGGTCAAGGTCGGCCCCGCGCTGGACATGCTTGGAATGTGGTCATTTACAAAGACCACATTCTAAGGATTTTTCTGGGTCAAGCTGGAGACCCTGAAACAGATGATCTAGGCAGTCAGGTCAGAGGAACCCGGGGTGGCGGACGGACCCCAGAAAGGGTTAGCAAAGTTTTGGCCTGACCAGGATCTGGGTGATCCAACTCGCGTCTAAGACAAGGCTGTGTGTCAAGACCTCGGTGGTCATTTCTGTTTTAATTTTGTTTAACATTAATTTGAATTCTACTTGGAATAAAGTAGATCCATTTTGGTTTCATTGCAAGAAGTTTTACCTGTGTGGTTAATTTCGTGGAGGACACTGTCTCACACATTTTATATACATTTTTAGAAATGCATTTTCAGTGACCAAATCTACATGTATTTAAAATGTATTGCAAATGTATTTCTTTTCCATTTGTTACATATGTCATTTAAAAAAAAGTATTGCGATGCTTAACTAAGAAACTGTATTGCAATTATTTTAGATTGCGGAAAAGTGCATTCTGTATGGGATATTCAATTATAATTTGGCATTCTAATATTCTCAGATACGTTAAAGCGAGAGTCTGATTCCGGATAAGATATTGCACATTCTTCGTTAAAACTCAAATATAAAATGTTGTATAATTGCAGTCTTAAAATGAATTAAGAGAGCTCAATGTTGGTTGTAACGTGGAAATGTATTGTATTACTCATCAGCGTATGTTAATTAACTGAGTCAGTATTTTAATCATAGATATTTAGATTTGCACAAGTAATATGAATGCAAATTTCAAAAAGCGTATTATTCATGAAATTGTTTGCAAAATTGAATTTGTTAGCACCAATTTAAAGATGAAATATTAAATAAAATGATTATGAAATTGTTCTCTGTCAACTTACGGCGAAAGAGGTCAAATATCAGGAACAGGTCAAATGTGGATCAAGCAAAGAACTCTGTTTAGACCTACCTGTAATTAGAAAGAAAAAAACGATTAAAATTTCACCATTTGTAAAGAAATAGGGGAAAATAGAAGAAGACCCAGACAGTCGTTAGGGGCGACCGGGATTACGCTTAAGACCAATAAGAGAACATCCATAATCTGGAAAATTCTCTCATACAGCCTTCTGCGCGTATATAAGACGGACCCCGAGTGCATGAAAAGTTAGTTGAGTTGGGACCCTTCATGTTCTGTTCAAGGGAAAACATACTGAACAAAAAGATGTCTTGAACTGAAACGAAAAAGCTTGTTTCTTTAGGTAAACTTCTTTTTCAGCAGACTTATGAATTCGTGGGACCTACACCTAGCTGATAGACCCACAAACTTCTAGTCTCCAACCTACAATTCATCACTAGTATTCTGCTTGGCAGAGATACTTACAGATAGAATCCTATACCAAACGGAAACGGAAAGCTATAGAAACGGAAACCCTCGATCGGTTACTGTTCTCGACCTTACCCAAAGACATCTGTTAAGAACAATCCCTGTCAGCTGTTTGTACTGCGTGGCGGTCACTGCTCCGACAAAATGGCTCAAACCCGAAGGTCTCCGAGGTTCATCGAGGAATCTAGCCAACCCAACGTACTCTCAGAGGGAGAACAACGGGAAGCAGATAACCAAAACCCCGGATCGGAAAACATTACGGAACCATTAGTTGCATTTCCGTCCGACGATCCCGAATGGGATTGCCCAAAGCCACCGGTACCCCATAAAATGTCTACATCCCCATTTTCAGGTATCCTTGTAATGGAATTATTAATGAGCTAAAAATGTTAAAATGTTGTATTGGCGATTATCTTGAATTGATCAAAATTGACCTTGGTTGCATTATTTAACTGGTTCATCATTTTCTTCTAGAATGCTTTTGACACATTTCTAGCTGCAAATTAATTGAATATAAAGGTTATGAAATATCAAATATATCTCTAGTATCTCAATAATCTATATTCTTTGCAATAACATTTCAACTAATTTATCTGCAACAGTTTGTCATTGCTTTCTTACTTGCAAAAACACGGTTAAAGGCAAAATGGAAATAGAAAACACATACAGTGGAACCTCACTTAACGAGCGACGTTTCGCATAACGAGTGACGTAAATAGGGGAATCCCCGAATTGTGCGATGTAACTTTTCGTGCCATTGCTACATCAGTCTTTTGTTTAGAACTCGTTGCGCTAGCACCTTAGTGTCGCGTGTGATCACAAATTTTTCCAAACTTATGTTCAGACATTATTGTGATTTATTTGTGCAAAGATAATAACCTTTGAAAAAATGTCCCCCAAGAAAAAGCCACAAGAGAGCAGCTTGAATAAGAGACTAAAACCTTAAAAATGAAGAAAAGATGAAGATGAATCACGCTCCTTAACAATTTATATGTATTTTTCTTTAAATAAACGTTACACATAACGGTTTTTTAGTATTTTTTTGAAAATTTCAATTTTTGAGTATTTTTTTTTCGGCATGGAACACATTATCGTATTTTACATCAATTTCTATGGTAAAAATTGTTTAGCTTAACGAGTGTTTCGCATTACGAGTAAGACTCTGGAATAAATGATGCTCGTTATGCGAGGTTCCACAGTATTTCAGGGATTAACGCATACCAAAACCATTATGCTCTCTTTAGAACTAGTATAAGACTAGTTCAGTCCACGTGGCAGGCCTAAGTTCGACCTAAGCCACGGTCTCGGCACATTCCGGAGCAGATTTTGGATGCAAAAAGATATTTGCCAATTTCCGTCCGCACATGGAAAGTACCGTAATTGTGGTCACATGACTGTTGTTGTGTGGGGTTTAGCCCCGGACATGAACAATCTCCAAAACATAAACATAGTGAACTTACTATTTATTTGGTAAAAATAAATAAATAAATATGGTGATGGTGACTGTTTGGTGGTGGTAGAGCAAGTCCGGTTGTTGGCATTCAAGTGATCAGCTTGGTGGTCCGCTTGCAAATGGTTGTAGATGGTTTGGTGGTTGGTGATCAAGTGACTAACAAAAACAAGATGACCAGGATGAATTTGACCCGGGCTAGTCCACCCGGAAAAAATTAACACCAAGGGGGGGAAGGTATGGTGAAACCGGTGAAGGGCAAATCCAAAAATACCGTCACAGGACTTCACCATTGAGTTGTCCTAGGTGGGCACGACAACGCGGATGGGGCCCTGCTTGCTAACTAAACAAAATTTGGCCCCACACCCCCAAAATTGTAACAATGTGTCCAATTTGTACTGTTTTGGATTTTTACGATTTCTACCCTTGAAACTGGGCTAACCTAACCTAAAATAACCTTACCTCCAGATAATGCATAAGAACCCAAATTCTGGTGTCAGATAGCAAAACCCAAAGTTTTATACATTTGATAAGTTTGATTTCAGATTTTTTCCCATAAAATTCCCAAAAAGTAATGTCACAATGTGTAACATCTACTTTCGGAGATAACCAGTTTTGACATACGTTATTTAAGGCTCCTTATCAATTGGCAAATCCAGAATTATTTTAAATTATAGACGGTTTCAAAGTTTTCGGTTCGCGGTAGCTAAATTGTTTCATAATACAGTATAAAAAATAAAATATAACAATATTAACAAATATTACTAATTTATTTGAATTTATGGCCAAAACAAAGCTTTTGAAAAGACTAGCTCCCCTTGAAAGGACATGACATAATACAGTTTCAAATTTTAAAAATACCATAAAATATACTATTTTTATATACATATTATCACAAAGGAAATAGCTTTGTTAGCTAATGTAGCTAAGAAAAACTATCAACTTCAGCTATAAAAATATAAAACAAAACATAAAACATGTGGTGGATAAGCTAAAACTAAGCTCGGGAAACGTTTATCGTCCACACATTTGGGCTAGTAAACATTTCAGGTAAGATCAAACTCAAGCATACCTTAGATGTAAACTAGTAGAAAACATAAACAGCACATATTTGAATTTGCTTTACATTGATATCCAACAATATATACTTTTTACTGCATATGAGTCTGTACGCAGTAAATATAAAAAATACCTCACGATTAATAATTACAGTAAGTTTATCAACATGAAATTCTTCAAGCCCGTATTACTGTTATTCTCAGATTTACAGATTTTTTGCAACACAAACCAGGCTGAAAATGACAAAAAAAACTGGCTACGAAGATGCCTCTAAAAAAGTATTTGAAAGCCTCAAACGATTTTTGTACACATTGTAATGTATCATCTGATGTACTCATTGATGAAACATGTTATCAATTCTTCACAACAGAATTCAATCATAATCATACTTTAATAAATTACATATTCATATACAAATATTTTAATATCCATACTGCCGAGCCCAAAAGTTCATCGTTGTGCTTCAGGACTCCACGATTTGATTTGCGTTGTCAAAGTCAGCCATAAAATAGCAATTCTGATATCATAACGTGACAAACGCTCATTTACCTGTAGCAAATATTTCTTAACACATTTTAACACCTGGCAAAACAGGACAATGGTCAACAGTGAAAAGGCATACATGCTGCCAAAACACGGGACAATTAATTGTGTACTAAATTTCTGAGTCAATTCGAAAAATACATAGCTTAAGCTATGTATTAAAAGTTTAAAAGCAATTGCTTTTAAACTTCAATAAATTTCAGCTTCAACTTTTTACAGTTCTGGAGAATATTTTTTCACACCATCGATTATTTTTGAATGTACTTACTATCAAATATCAAACGAACCGCACACATCTATACAATATATAACATCATACTTCAGCCATACTTCCATACACCACGTAACAATTTGCACATGAAGTACTTTTCAAATATACACGCGAGAGGTGCATTATACTAAATTCAAAATGGATAAAACTATATTTCAGGGATTTCCAATTGTTATGATCTTGAATTTTTACGATTTCTCTCATGAAACTGGGCTAAAGTATTATTTGAAGATGTTTCGGAATACAATTATTTTAATGCTGCCTTTCCACCAATTATTTGGTTTAATTAAAAAAACCATTCAAAATGTGCACAGATTTTCTGGTGATGAATGTATCAATATAAGTGCAATTATTCTGATTCTGATTGGCCAGACAACGTTTATTATATTTTGGATATACAGTAAATTCTTGCGAAAAGTATGTGTGGACCTTGAGTCGCATTGGAAATTGTTTTTAAATTCAGAGGAACAGAAGAGGAACGCACGATCTCTGAAAACAAGTGCATATTTGTCAATGAGCATCGCTCTAATAATATTTTCTTGTTTTGGAGTTAGCATAACTTACTTTTGCTTTAATGCAGTGCAAATTATTTCAAAGCACACAAATGAAACCCAAATTGGTTATCCATTTGAAAACACTGCAGACACATTTGAAAACTCAACTTTTTTGTTGGTTGAAGTCATTATCGATGCATATATTTTTCTGTTTCTTTCGTTTAGTGTACTCCTCGGTCATTTAAGTGTTGGGTATTACTTATTGCAAGCTGCTAGGCTCACCATGATCGCTTTGTACACACAATGTGAAACAGAAGCTAACATGAAAATGAATAATTTAAAAACAACGGCAAACCCATTGTGTGAATCATTGCTTATTTTAACAATGATAAATGTACATGGCAACGGAAAACATTTGGTAAAAACAGCTGACCGCTTGGCATAAAAAAACTTCTTCCTAATTTATTCACAATTAGTAATGTTTATTTGCGCAATTGTGAAAGTAATACAACTGGATGCACAAAAGAATCAGCTCAATGTTTGGGTATTTGCTGGTTCGTTTTTTGTCATTTTTTTTGCATTTGCTGTACTAAGTCTTGCTGCAGATTTCAATGAAAAGGTAAGTATTATTAGCGCTCAGTAAGTTTTGAAATTACCGCGTAATGTTTATTACTAATCAAGTTGAAAAATATTGTTATAGTCAAGAAGAAGTCTCTCACACCTTGCACAAATTACCACGTATATCTCAAGTTCCAGCAGACGTTCTCAACATGTACGTTAAGTATCTCTTTTCTGACTTAAAACGCATAATGTGAATATATCTCGTATAATTGTATACATTTTCACAGTGCATGGATTCAATGCTCATATACGAACTCGCGTATCACGGTGATCCATATGGATTCAAGTTATTAAACTTTGAGTTTATGGATAAACTTATGATAAAAAGGGTAGAACAGTGTAATTTTATAATTTTTGCACTGTATTTGTCTAATTGGATTTATTTTTAGATTGCAGAAAAGTGTCTTCTGTATGGAATATTCATTTATAATCTGTCAGTCTAATATTCTCAAATAGTATTGAAAAGAACCAAATTGCGGATTAGATAATGCACATTCATATTTAAATGATAGCAATGTTGTAAAATTGTAATTGTTTAAAACGGTTTAAAATGGACAAAATTGTTTAAAGGTATATTTCAAAGCTCGTTGTAACGTACAATTGGAAATGGTGTATTAACGTGGAAATCTCATGTATGTTAATTACGTGATTTAACTATTTCAGTATCTTAATGGTAAATGTTAAATGTTCAATATGCATATGAATGCCATTTTCATAAAACGTGCTCCTATAACTTATATTGATGTAAATGTTAATGTCTGAAAATGCATTCATAAATTGTTGTCAGCAATTGCCAGCAGAATATTCAAAACAGTACACAGTATTTAATTTGTGTTATCACCATTTTAAAATCGAGATATCCAATAAAAACGATTATCAAATGTCCACATTCTCGTTGTCATTAATTACGATTTCAACTTTTCCCTGAAATGACGTCATTAAAAGCTGCAAAAGTCCTCGAAATGAGGTCATTAAAAGTTGATAAAGCCCTTGAAATAACGCTTGACAAAAGGAGTGTTACATAACTAACGGTATATAAAGATTATCAAATATCAAATATACTTATTGCAATTAAATAATCCATGCTATCACATTTCAAACTACACAACTGACCCACACGCCATCACTGTTAGGCAATTCTCTGGAAAATGAGTCCCACACTGTAAAAATGTCATGCCTTAAAATAAGACCCTTCATGCGCTGTTTCTCGTTAATGAATTAACGTTATCGTTTCGTTAGCGTTGGATCTTGGAAAGCTCAAACTATCTAATGATACATACTAAATGAAAAAAAGGTACTTGGGGCGTGAGATCTCAGTTATCTGGACGGTGGCTGGGCCGTCCAGAATACTTGTGGTTATAGCCGGGTTTGCATGCTTCTCCCCACACGGGAAAGGATCCGCAGCGGCATTGCTCGCTGCGTCCTTGGGACAGGCCTCGTTGG
>JAUJYV010002941.1:0-11204 GCA_033995625.1 Ophyiulus pilosus | reverse complement strand
CACGAAAACGTTGTAGCTTGTGTTTCTGCTGTCAGCTTGCAGCTCGGAGATCACAGACCATTGGGAGATGATGTCATGATATCGTTCTTGCCTTTGGCACACATGCTGGAGAGATGTTGCGAGGTATATTTCTCTCTGCAAAAGTTGACGCTTTCTGGTCAAAATTGAATTGTGCTTTGGGCATTTTATTCAGAAAACTTGTTTATTGTAAAGTAACTTTCTACAACTTATGAATACCTGAACTAGTAATTTGCATTTCAATATTTGTTGTGAAATATAAGTGATAATTTTAAGTCTTTCAGTAAAATGCCCATTCAAAATTACTTCTGAAAATGATTGTCCAGAAAGAGTTGAACAAATTTGAAATTAACTCAATTTCTTTCCCGATTTCTCATTCTGGATTTTTGCTTTTGTAGGTTGCTCTTATGATGGAAGGTGGCAGTATTGGCTTCTTCCAAGGGGACATCAGGCTACTCATGGATGACATGCAGGCCTTGAAACCAACTGTGACCCCAGCTGTTCCCCGACTTCTCAACAGGATATACGACAAAGTGAAGGGCTCTACTGACTCTAGTTTCATCAAAAGGAATCTCTTGAATTTTGCTCTCAAGTCGAAGGAAGCTGAGATTAGCAAGTAAGCATCTTTGATACGCTTCCATCCTTTACAAGTCTGCGTTTGTCGCCTTGTTCGCCTTTCTAATAAAAGGGTAACGTTCTAGGTGCATCATAAGAAACAACAGCGTTTGGGATAAATTGGTGTTCAAGAAGGTCCAAGACGGAATGGGCGGCAAAGTTCGTTTACTCGTGGTTGGCTCTGCTCCTTTGTCTGGCAATGTTCTCACCTTTATGCGATGTGCCCTTGGATGCCTGGTGAGCAAAAGCTTAAGCTTGGCTAACAGTTGTATTATTCCGAATACAAGTTTTAAACTAACAGAACTGTCTTTCTCTTTAGGTAATTGAAGGTTATGGTCAAACTGAGTGCGTTGCACCTTGCACACTGACTGTCCAAGGAGATTGCATGCCAGAACATGTCGGACCACCGTTGCCCTGCTGTGGAATTAAGCTAGTTGATGTGCCAGAAATGGAGTATTTTGCATCTGATGGCAAAGGAGAAGTTTGCGTGAAGGGCTATAACGTGTTCCGGGGCTATTTCAAAGATCCAGTCAAAACTAAGGAAACTCTGGATGAGGACGGATGGTTGCATACTGGAGATATTGGAATGTGGCTATCGGTTAGTTGGACTTTGCTTGTATTTTTAAGTTGCCTACAAATTTCATATGTGGAGTTGCTTCGGTTTTTCGTTGCCTTTATCGTTCTGAGCAAATTTTTTCGTCTCCTTTTTCAGAATGGTACACTCAGGATTGTTGATAGAAAGAAGCACATTTTCAAGTTGGCCCAGGGAGAATATATTGCTCCAGAGAAGATAGAAAATATTTATATCAGAGGTTCACTCGTCTCTCAAATATTTGTCCACGGGGAAAGCTTAAAGGTAAATGACTTGAAAATAAGGCCGTTCTTTGTCTAGTTTTATCCTGCAGTATCTAATGTGCGTTTTTCTGTTCAGTCTTGCCTAGTTGCTGTCGTGGTTCCAGATCCAGAGGCCCTCAAGAAATGGGCGCAGGATAAGGGCCTGCATGGAAACTTTGCCGAACTTTGCTCCAATTCTCTACTGAAAAAGGCCATCCTCGACGACCTGACGTCGCTGGGCAAAAAGTCCGGACTAAAGTCGTTTGAACAAGTGAAAGATATCTACGTCACGTCGGAAGGTTTCACGGTGGAAAACAATCTTCTAACGCCTACGTTAAAAACAAAACGTCCAGAACTGAAGAAATACTTCACACCTCAAATCGAATCTATGTACAGAGTGTTAGCATGATCGCATTGAGCACTTGTAACAAAGGGCATAGGTAAACTCTGGGGTTGCATCCCGGATGCTGAAAAGCAAGGTACGCGCTACAGTAATTCCGTTAGTTTTTGTAAACACTGTGCTAAAGTTTTATTTTTCCCCAGTTGAGATTAATTTGCTGGTGTTCAATTTCGACTTCTGGTAGAATCAAGTCTTTGGTTTTAAGCCAAAATAACTTTCGTAATTAGACATGATATGCGTGAATTGCATCTAAAAAACTAATTGCACAGAATTTTGCATACTTTGGAAGGAGTAGTGCATAGTTTAGTTTTCATGACAGAATTTTCACCTCGATGAAATGATTTACATTGATGACATTCCTCGTCTTAGCACATTTCGTGAATTTTCTATCTGAAAGCATTTATTAACAGTACTTAAAGCTTTCCAAAGGAGAGCTTTGTTGTAAAGTTTTGTAAATATTTTTCTCTGCTGGCTGTATTACTGCTTCGTGCTAATGTGTCGTTTAACAGGGGGGTTCCAAATAATATTTTTAATGTTAATTTTTGCCGAGTTGATCATTGTAAATTTGGTGAGACTGTTATGGTACTCGGTAATGCTTAAGTCAAGTTCTGATTTCTGTTGCATATCTGCAATGCCCATGGGAGCAAATTAGTTATTTCTTGTATAAAACTAGTCACTTCCCTAATATTCACCAGTTTTAATATTTCCTAGTATCAATTCAATGTGTATATTTATTCTGAATACTACTTGACAGTATTTTCTTTTGTAAATTGCATTTGTGGAGCTTTTGAGGGGTTGGGTAAATGGGATTTGTAGCATCATTGCCAATATGTCCAGGATTCATCATCCACACGTGCAATTGTCCCTGATTGTGTGTAATAAATCTTAACTTGATATAATTTATGAAATGGTGCTGTTTTTTTTTATTTGTATACGCATGTTCAATGGTTGGATTGGAACTAATATAATGAGATGTTACCACATCTAAGAACTTCTACATGTATTTAACACTTCTGTATTTTCTACAAATACTCCATTTATGGACATTAAATGCCATACATACAAATGTCCAGAACTATTTTCATACATACTGTATATGGAAAATATCAAATATACATACATTTAGCTACTATATGGAGGATGCTATAGCATACATGGCCCTTTTGGATATGCCTTGAGAAATGCCCTGCACCAAAATTACCCCACATGATGACAAAAATTGATGAGAATATCCCTGCATCTGTTAACGAGTTAGTAAAAATGATTTCATATTTGCAAAGAGGAGGGTTAATTCTATTTGACCTGGACAATTTTGGTTCGTTATCATAGAACACTATTCTGAATTAAAAAACCTCTGAAAACTTTCTCATTCAATGAAGTTGTTATTCAAACAAATGGTTTAATAAAATCTCAATAGATACGTTATATTTATTGCATTATATAATAGGGTTATCACAACAATGAAATTGTAAGTTTTAAGTTCATTGACGTCTCTTTGAACTTTGTTCACAGGAATGTTTCTTTAAAATTAATTATGCATAACATGTTCGTTGTGTAATCTTTGGTGAATGTAACTTTGTGTTGAACTTTGTGTAACTTTGCCTTGCATTGAAATTTATTTAATTGAAAAGTTGAATTCACAACAAAATTTTGTATGCATTAAACTTTGACCACATTTAAAAAAAAACTGGAATGCAATATTTAAACCATTACAAAATTAGATCATCCGAAAGGCCACGAGGAGATAGACGCCATACATCTATCGTAATGGCAAATGCAGAAGAAAATCAAAAGGTGGATTAAGACAATCGGAAAAGGTTCATTTCTCTTAATCCTCTATATAACGGCTTAATCCTCTCTCCTAAGGTAAGTTGAATAACATTAAAACACTTAAAAGATATGAACATTTTTTTTTAATTGCACGAAACAACGATAAATCAAATGAAACTACCACAAAAATATTCTTATTATGGCGAGTGATGATTGGTTCAAACTTCAAGGGTGACAAAGAAGGGTCACTAAGCATTAAAACTGGACACTTCACACAATTCAAATCCAATTAGGCGTTGAATTAGTGACAAACATTTGAAGCATGCTTAACATGGTTGTTATTTGCAGGATGAATTCAATTCCTGTATTTAATAAGATCACTTTAGATGCTCTCAGTGTGCTGCTGGTGTAATTTGTTGATGCAAGTTTTAAAATTTCGTCTTGGAAAAGGATTTTAAAAACATACCAAGTACAAATACGTAATAATCAGTATAAAGAGCCTTCAAAGTTCAAAGGTTAGTATGTAGTAAGTTTACTAAAATGTTATAAAAGGTGTTTTGAAGATTCAAATCGATTTGTGCAGTACATGGCGAAAACGAAATGAAGAATTCGCACCAGAAAAAGTGTCTGTCACAGAAAGACATTGGGATGGCCATGTCATGATCTCAAAATGTGTGTCTTGAAAAGGTGTCGGTAATCTTGCTTTTATTAAAGGTAAAATGACTGCAAAAATGTATGTGGAAATTTTGATAGATAATTTGATTAAAAGTGTGGAAGATTGTTATTCCACACTGTTCTTCCACAGCTAGAATAACAGTTGGTTGCTATACTATAATGTCAGTAAGATTACAAACCCCACCTCAGTCGCCAGACCTTAATATAATCCAGAACGTATGGCATTAACTAGATCTAAACATCTGACAACATAAATTAACTGGCAAAAACGACTGCAGGAAGTGCTCCAAGAAGAGTGGCATAACATCGACGTAAATTGTTTTATTGTATGCTAAACAAACTGAAAGCCGCCATGGAAGCTAATGAACTTTATATGTACAAAATATTAACGGGTTTCATTTCTTGTTGATACGCATGTACATATAGGTGAAGTGTAATGTAAGCGTCCAAATTCTATGTGACATTTTTCGTTTTTATAAAATACTTATCATTTGCATTTTCTCTTAGAACATAAAAGAGTATTGTTTTCTTTATTTCTTTATCTTTTCTTTTTCTTTATCTATTCAATTTCTTTATTTATTCATAATTTTCATGATGTCCGAATATTTTATGGTGACACTGTATATCCAAGCATCCAGACAGCCTGTTTGTTCCTTGGATTTAAAATCCGAATATTTCTTGTAGAAGGGAATCCTTATACTAACAATAAACTAATAACCAAATTCATTTTAGCAGTTACGATCGATTTATTATTAGCAGAATTTCAAATTGTTGTACATTTATACAAATTACATTTTAATCGAAATATTCATGTAGCCATCTTGTAGGTCTTGTTATTTTAAAGTTGTGTTATTGTGATGGTTAAACACAAGCCTAAAAAATTCAGAAAAAAACATTAATCGCGATTCGAACCACATTAACATGATTGAATATTCTAGATCATGTACCTTGATGCACTTAGGCGTGAAACATTCCATTGATGCACAGATGGGGTTATCCTGTAAAAAATCATCAAGCTTAATTACAACTTCTTCAAACATTTTTATCAAATAGATTGCTTTTACTTACAGATGTCTTGCTAGCTTTTATACACTCTTCAAGTCCATCCTTAATCTCTTTCTTTGTCTGGAAAATATGCGTTTAAACCAGGATTTTAGCCACATGTGTTGAAATTCACAACACACCAATAATCATAAGCTTACTTTGTCGGAAGCTTCCAATACAGTGTCAATATCATTACAAATTACATCTTCGTCAAGTTCTCCATTTGAGTTAACCTATAGCAGTAAAAATGTATTTTTAAGGGAGAAATTGAATGTATTAGCCTGAAATGAAGTGCGTATTGATACAAGTACTAACGTATTTCTTGGCTTCGACAATACACATAATAGTATCGCATCTCTCCTATAAGGGCACACAAATAATCGGTTAAACGTGCTCATCAAGAATGTATTACAGTGAATAAAGATGTAACTTGCCTCTGGACTCAGGTACTTCCGATCTTCAACCAATAACTGATAATTGAGTTCCCCTCCCTTAGTTTGATTTAAACAATCAATTGGTATCCTTTGATCCTGGATTCAAGAAATGTATTTTATGAAATGTTCCACTGAGCTATGTTTGTATCTACGTTTGTATCTTTATTGATTGCATGTTATTATAATGGTGAAGGTTAAAGTTGAAAACTTGGTGTAAAATAATGGTGGATTTTGCATTTTTAAAAAAAACTAATTAAAGTATAAGAATGGAACTTTGTTAAATGAAGTTATGGAAATTAAGTTTAAAAAAATATCTGCGAATCATTCTTAACTTACCTCTTCAGGCACAACGCACTGCAAAATAGTATAGAAATTAGGGTTTAAAGATTGAACATAAGAGACCTCGTGTTTGCAGAAATTAACCTACCTTAGGATCTTTCTGTGCCATGCATGCACCACAAAATGCCACCAATAAAACGATAACTGCAATGGATTGCATGATGAGCTTTGGAAACTTCAAGCAAGTATTCGAGAGGAACTGAATGTTGTGGAAAGCTCAAGTTGGACTGATGGTAGCTCACTTGAAATCTCTGGTTTATATAGGTTTTAAAAAAACGAAAAGGTGTATTTTGTCATTGTATAGTCACCTGAATTATGCAAAAGATACTGTACAACCATGAATGTACAGTATGTTTTACATTATGCTGTATCCGCTTGCGTGTCATAACTCATGTTTCTGTAATTTTTAGTTTGATTTTCTCGACTTCCTGTCTAGTGTTATTTTCCCATAAAGAGTATAAGTTGGGTATAAATTCGTGCTCGATTTTATTTCGTGTGATATTTTATTAGCTGCATATATTCAAAAGCAACTAGTTCCAATAGCAATATAATATCCAGTTCAAATTTAGTATAGTAATATAACAAAATTTTCTAGCACATTTTCTTTAAATGACTGTATTTAGGACTTATTGCATATTTCAAAATTTATTAAATCTGCACGCAATTCATAGAATAACAATATTGTTTTGTATAGCTTAGGCATTTCACCCCATTTTCAAATCACCATATTTCACCAAATCTACCAGGATTGATGGACGACATCGGTGATGCATAAGGGCGACTTGAGCCTTATGGAATTTTTTAAATTAATCTATCTTGATTTTGAGGGATTTAGTAAATGGAATTTTTAGCAGCATTGCCAACATGTCCAGGAATCATCATCATCCACACATGCAGTTGTCCCAGATTGTATGCAACACATCTTAATATGCTATGGTTTATAAAAATGATGTTGTTGTTTTATTAGTGTAGGTTGAATTTTTATTTATTTAATGGAATCTCGATATTTCGACCTGCATGCACCCAGATTTTTTTTATATGGCTTTTCGCAATAATGGTATTATGGAATAGTTTCGATTGATTGTCTACATTTTTTATTTCAGTTTCTAGCCAAATGAAATTCTTGCCTCGAAGTTAACACTTCACCAATCAAAGTCTATAGCGAAATGTAGCCTATAAGTAGAAACATTTTTGCTGGTTATGTATATAGTGTAGTGAAAGGCTACATACATATAGTTGCAGATATCAACACTTACTTGCAATATTGCAGAAAATTAGTGCTACTTAGATAGTTACGTAGATAGCTACGTAGATAGTTATACAACTATCGAGTTTTGAAATGCTGATATACTATGACATTTACCGTTTAAGCAAAGAAGTTGGGATGGTCAAAACTGTTGTTGTATTCTCTTTTCATTTCTATATAATGTGGTAATACTGAATTATTGATTTTGAGAAACCAAATAACTTGAAACAAGGAATAGAAGCAAGCAAGAATGTTTATTAAAATGTTGCTCAGGTGTGTGCAATTTATGTATCGTTGGATAACCGACGATCATCTATTGTTTTATTCCTAGATACGTAAACGTAACAAGCTGGTGTTGATGAAATTACTCGAATGTTATGAAACTGGCCACTTGAAAGCTAAATGTACGAAAATAAACACACGTGTCAATCTTTAAAATAGATAAATTTGGTAAATATTGAAAACTTGATCAACAACGGCATTTTTCTTTCGATTTGATATTTGAAGATTAATTTTGCTCAGTTCTTACAGGGACAACAGTTTGTCAAAATAGAATGAAAAAAATGCTCGTTATTGAATAAATGTTTGTCATTTTCAAATACTTCAAATTACGGTATTAACTAAATGTGTCTCGAAATAAGGCATCAACAAATGCAAAATTCAAGAAAAATACACGCTATTTAAAATATGCATTAATCTTGAGCACTGACGAAGATGGTATTTACTTTAAATTTTTCTCCTTTTGCAAGTATGACATTGGACTCATTTATGGTATCCACTGAAACTACTCCGCTCAAAACCTCAAGTGTTGTATGGTAAAGATCAGGATGAACGAGATTTTTCAGAGTCATTCCTAAAATAAAATTATTAATGTTTTAGAACCCTAATTTTTAGGTTGCCGGTGTGCATGTTAAAGACTAGATAATACTCGTACAAGTATACACTGCCTAATGCATTTTGCAACACTCATTAGTCATGCTAATACATTGAAAATAAACCTGGAAAATCTGCCACAAATACAACAATTGGCTCGCTTTCTGTTTGGTTTTCATAGCGTTGAACCATTTCCCTCATATCATTTCTTTTATCTGAAAATTCGGTTAGTAATGGCATAACCCATTGAGTTTTTTGAAAAGGTGACCACTCGGACGTCAAAATGTCTGTTGTCGGATCGAAAAGCCTGTGAAAATTGAAGATTTTTTTATGTTTATTTTTTAAATACCGGTATTGCAATTGTTGCAATAGATACTTGTACAATGCTAAACCTTTGCTGAAATCTCTCGTTTAAAGACACCCAAACGTCCAAAAAGATTTCGATGTCTTTTATTTGATAGCTGCTGAGAGTCTTAAGGACGCACTGACCAAATTGTTTCGCCATTCTACCATATCGAGTCCAACGGTCCCGTGAAACAAATTTCTTAATAAGAAAAAAACAATTAATTAAGATTATGGACGATACATTTGTAACTGTAGAACTTGTGGAATTAAACCGTTAAAGGGCAAATTTCTCACTTTTGGATCCAGATAAAATTGTCTTCCAGATTGTTTCTCTCTGATGAGCACGCGAGAATGCAAATTTTGCCATGAATGGACCATCATATCCCAAGAATAACCATAAAGGCCATCCGTCCAATGGTTGTAGCCCTGTGTAGTAGAATATTATATTAAACACTTTTTAAACATTAAAGAAATGGTTTGCATCTATTTCATGTTTCTCCCAAATCCTCACCTCTGTAATAAAATGAGAGTATGGTAAAAACGCTTGAATTGATAGATGCATCAACAATATAATCACTGCAATATGGTGTCTTTTTCTGGGTTTTGATTTTTTATTGTAAAAGTAAGATATCTGTAAAAGTGAAGTCGTTTTAAAATAACGTCTTCACACAACTTTAAAAATCACTCGGTTTAGTTGTGCATTCAAAGAATCATGTTAATGAAGTGTAAGTTGTAAAAAATTTTGATAAGCATGAAAATAATTACTTTAAACAACAAAAATTAGTCCTTAAGTATTGTAATTAATGTAATCTAAAGTTAAAATACTTTATATTTGCCATGAAAAAATACCTTTCTTGTCATCACCGATGCTTTACATTTGGTTTCTGATTGTGGGTATATACAGTTGTCATTCAACTTCTCATGACAATCATCATCCAATTTTTTAATTTGAAATTTATGATTGTAAGTTGTGTTCTTCCAATAACACGAGATTCTAAATATAATTTTCTCTGGCCAATCCATGGAGCAAAATACTGGCATTGCAGATATCATCACAAATGGAAACATGCCTGTAAAATCATTAATTTTAAATATTGAAAATAACATGTCCAAATAAATACAATAATATTCAGTGTTAATATTAATGAAATAAACTTAGTTTACCTATATTGAATAATTGCGAATTCATCAAGTTAAAAGCTGCGCAAAATAAAAATGCCATCTTTCCAGTGCGATCAAAATACAAAAAGAAGCCGATTGTCAAGTCAAATACAAAGCCAAACAAATGGACGATGTAATAATCCACATGTTCTTCAATCATAAATAACCTAACAGAATAACGAAAACTGAATTTTAATTACAGCATTCTATTGTTCTCCATCGTATATCGTCATCAAGGGCATGCAGTGACTATTTGGATTTTTGGAAAGGGATTACTTACTACATTGTATATTTATACACTTTTCACTGATTTCAAATGTCAAATCAGGTTACATATATATTATTAAGAGCATGCTCGATGATTGTCTCACCTGAAAGGCAAAAACACCCAATGCGAAGATAAATAACGCATTGAAAACCCACCAATCCAGTCAGAATTCAGTTTCTTCAATCCAGCCATAAAGTACACCAGAAATATCTTGAAATCAATTAAAGATTTCCTTTAAATTAACCTAATGATAACGTAAATTTTCTTGGACTTAAGGGGCCATTCAAAAAGGACATCCTCAAGAGGGGAGGGGGGGGGGTAGAGGAGAGGTCTGCTGGTATGTGGACACTCTGCGGACAGGAGGGATAGAGCCATTCTGCATTCTGGACGTCCACTAATGATGGAATTTTTGAATTTTCTGTTTAATTGAGTTTTAAAGGTCACTGAAAGGGGAAATGAACACCAGAAAAAAAAATATGTCGCAGTCCCAAACGTACATGAATTTTTAAAACCTCGGGAAATTCGGGAATTAACTTTGTGTTAAACATCAATTTTATGCTGGAACTACTCTTCGAGGTCAGGAAATTTCCGTTAATCAGAAAAATCTGGAGAAACGTCGTGGAATTGATATACCGAGGCGGGTGCTTGGAAATTTATAGGATAGGCCTTTGTATGTTAGAACATATTTTTTCTATACCCTACTTTCCAAAAAAAAAGTAAGGACGTCCATAAAGAAGAGAGGGTGTCAATTTTTGAAGGAATTTCGAGGACGTCCTTTTTGAATGTTCCTTAAGAATATCACACTAATTTACCTGGGCTCGAAAAATAGCATAATTCCAAAGTGGAATGCGCGTGTTTCGCAGTTTGGGATTTCGGTATACGTCCAATGCCCTAAATGGAATACTACAGTTGATATAGTACGTATGTAAATTATTATTTAATCAACTTTATAAGTTTTTCGAGCTGCGTACCAATAACGGTTTGCATTGGACAAAAACAATAAGTATCCGAGGATTCCAAACAAGTAAGAGTGGTTGTTCCAAGACGTCGTGTCCAATAAGAAGAGATACCAATATGGGATCAAGAAGAGCAGACAACTCTGATGGTAAAATAATCCCAGAAAAATCCCTGAAGCACCTGTGTTGTTTGTAGATTCACAAAATTTGATTTAATTTAGAACAT
>JAUJYV010002940.1:0-11205 GCA_033995625.1 Ophyiulus pilosus | reverse complement strand
TGTTCTGGACAATTTGGCCCTAATAAATGGCTGCCCAGATTAACCGGTGTCCAGATAAAGCGGAATCGACTGTATTTCTAATAAAGCAGTTTACGTAAAATTTGAATATTACGCAAGCGTGCAATTAATGCCATTTATGCAAATCGCCAATTCACTGGCATTCCTGCTCTGGCTATAAAAACATCGAATTTTCAACGAATCAAGCAAATCATTTTCATCGCCTATTTTAAACGGTTTACAACTTGTATTTTGTGCAATTTGAAAGTTTTCTGCATCATCTTCATCATCGTGTATTTACACCATTTCAACATGTTTTTTCTGCAGTTTTCAACTTGTTTCCTGCACTGTGCTCGACGTGCATTTTCACCGTTTTCAACATTTTTCAACCCGTTTGTTCTGCCAATTTCATCACGTTTTTTTACACCGCTTTCATGGTATATTTTCAACAGTTTTCGACTCGTTTTTTCTACAATTTTCTGGACAATTTTCATGGTGTGTTTACGCCATTTCAACACGTTTTTTCTGCCGTTTTCAACGTGTTTCCCGTACTACACTCTACGTGTATTTACACCGTTTTCGACAGTTTACAGCTTGTTTTTTCTGCAGTGTTCGGCACGTTTTTTGCACCATTTTTGTGGTGCATTTTTTGCAGTTGTCAAGTGTTTTCTGCGCAATTTTCACGGTGTATTCGCAACATTTTCAACAGTTTACTACCTGCTTTTTGTACTGTATTCGAGAGTTTTCTGCATCGTCTTCACCGTGTGTTTACACCGTTTTAACACGTTTTTTCTGCCGTTTTCAACGTGTTTCCTACACTATATATACTCTACGTGTATTTACATCATTTTCAACAGTTTTCAAGTTGTTTTTTCTGCAGTTTTCAAGAGCTTTCTGCCCCATTTTCATCGGATATTTACGTCATTTTAACACGTTTTTTCGTGCCGTTTTCAACTTGTTTCCTGCATCATACTCGACGTGTATTTACACCATTTTTAACAGTTTAAAACCTGTTTCTTCTGCCATTTTAACATGTTTTTTTCTGCAGTTTTCAACTTCCTGCTCCATACTCGACGTGTATTTACAACATTTTCAACAGTTTACAACATGTTTTTTCGTGCCGTTTTCAACGTGTTTCCCGCACCATTTTCAAGCTGAATTTTTGCGATACAGCCCACGTGTATTTTCTCGGTTTTCTTCCATAAATTGGCCACCACTCTGGCCCTTAACAACCTCAAAACGTCCTCTTTTTTCCACGTTGGGGAATGTATTTTCTGCATGTTCACCATTCCTCGCGGGCGGCTCAAATTGTGAACTACTGACACACCCACAGAGGGAATGTTCCTCTAAAAATCGGTCCGTCGCAATCTTCGACATCCTCTTTTCCTCGTTCGCAGTTCGCAGCCAGGAAGAGTTCCTTTAAAAATTGGCCACCACTTTGGCATGTGGCCTGAATCTGTCGTCGCACGGGGCGCGACTTGTAACCCGTCGTTATAAACGATACCACGGACATTTATCGAACCTTTAGCCCACACAATTACACACGACCAGACGTTGTAATAAAGTGGCAAGCGTGGATTTGTAAAGATACTGTGTTTTAATGCTGGAATATGTGTAATGGAAGGGGTTTTTCCCCCACCCCCTTTTCCAAATAGGCCTCTCTCTTTCCGGACAAGTTTATTTCCCGTTATTCGACCGTTCGGACATTTGGATGTTGGCGCAGCGAAGAGTGGCACGTATCGGAAACGAGCCTCGGAATTATCGAGATCCGAGTAAAAAAAAAAAGAAAAGCGCGACGAATTTGCTGATCGATGATTCCTGGTTGCTAATTTCGTCCCTCGTATATATGCGTTTACCTGAAACATTCCGTGTGCCATTCGCTGTTCAAAGCCTGCAGAAATTCATCCTCCTCGATCGTGTTGGAGCAACCGGCACAAAATGTCACTTGGTCCGTCCCTGACATGATCAGAGGGAGAATTAAGGCGATTCGGAGCGCAAACGATCACAGATGTTCATCGCGACGACCCACCGAAATTCATCGCATTCCAGCAGCGACTGTAGCCGCCATCTTGAATCGCCTTCGGTTCTCTTGACTCCTCCCTCTTCTCCCCCCCGATTTCGATTTGCACCGCGCTCTGGCGCCTACGCACGTGCGGAGGGGGGGGGGGACGCACGAGGCGACGTGTTGCGCGGGCGGACAACTGCTATGTTTAGAACGAAATGTAAAAGAGGGGAATTTTGCGCTTGTTTTGTTTTAGTTACGTGTTGCGAATTCTGCCTTTTAGCCTTAATTAATAATCTTCGGGATATATTAACTTGCGGGGTCAACTTTTGGTGACACGCAGCACGTACTGGAATGTCAGTGCTGGAATTAGCATATGCATATTTCGATTTGCACTTCGGTCTGGCGCCTACGCACGAGGCGACGTATTGCGCAGGCGGACAACTGCTATATTTTGGACGAAATGCAAAAAAGGGGAATTTTGCGCTTGTTTTTTTTTAGTTACGTGTTGCGAATCCTGTCTTTTATCCTTAATTAATAATGTTCGGGATTGACTTGGGGGTCAATTTTTGGTGACGCGCAGCACGTACAAGCTGTCATTCCGGAATTAGCATATGCTTATTTCGATTTGCACTCCGGTCTGGCGACGTATTGCGGAGGCGGACAACTGCGACGATATTTAGGACGAAATGTAAAAAAGGGGAATTTTGCGCTTGTTTTTTTAGTTACTTGTTGGGAATTCTGCCTTTTAGCCTTAATTAACAATCTTCGGGATTGACTTAGGGGTCAATTTTTGGTAACGCGCAGTACGCACAAGCTGTCAGTGTGAAATTTGCATATGCTTATTTCGATTTGCACTCCGGTCTGGCGCCTACGCACGTGCGGGGCACGAGGCGACGCATTGCGCAGGCGGACAACTGCTATATTTTGGACAAAATTTTAAAAAAGGGGAATTTTGCGCTTGTTTTTTTTAGTTATGTGTTGCGAATTCTGCTTTTTAGCCTTAATTAATAATCTTCGGGATTGACTTGGGGGGGGGGGTCAGTTTTTGGTGAGGCGCAGCACGTACTAGCTGTCATTCCGGAATTAGCATACGCTTATTTCGATTTGCACTGCGGTCTGGCGCCTACGCACGTGCGGGGCACGAGGCGACGCATTGCGCAGGCGGACAACTGCCATTTAGGACGAAATGTAAAAAGGGAAATTTTGCGCACATTTTTTTTAGTATTTTGCGGTAAAATTGCGATTTTGCCGTTTTAGAAACGAAATTGTCTGCATTAAGTGCGCGATTTTAGTAAGTAATAGCGCAGCTACGAAAGCTATGGGTGTCACTACAATTTTTGGACCCGCGGGCGCAATTTGTTTTGGGGCCTGCTTCGAACGCCAGCTGAAAATTTGAAGATAACACGTAAATCTACGATTGCGTACGCATTTATTAAGGGGAGAAAGAGCTTTGCAGATCAACCAGGCTTTTAATTATTTCAGTAGTAGATTGCATCGAGAGTTAATCCTTTCGCATTTTTGATCAACTCCCTTTCGGCTTCGTACGCCGAGCTGTCGTTCTTCGCGAATCTGAGGACGCCGTGCGCCGCGAACGCATCTTTCCAGACGTCGTCTTCGTGCATGTTCAGCAAGGCTGCGGCGAGTTTACTCTTGAACGAATCTGTTTGTATTTGTCAAAGCAGAAAAACGACAGATAAGCGAGGTTGTTAAATGTACGACAAGTGCGAAAAACAACGAGCCGGGACGGATGACTAACCGGCTAATCTGCAGTTGATCGCAATGGGATAAGGCGGCAGCGGCCCCCACGATTCCAAAACGAAAATATTATCTCTCACGCCGGGGTTGCGCTCGGCATAGGCGCTCAGACAGTTGGCATCCACGGCCGTTGCGTCCGCCTGCCGCTCTAGGACCATCTTGATGGCGTTAATGTGGCTGCCTGCAAAACAGCGAGCACGAATTAGCGTCAACGGCTATTGCATCACGGTAACGAGATCGGGACCCACCGCCTTACCCGCTGGCAAAAGGTTGCCGAAAAAACTAGGACTTTCGCCGAACGTTTTCAGGTTCTTGCGCACGACCAGATAGCCGCTGGTCGAAGTTTCCCCGCTGAAGGCCCATTTGCAGCCACGTAGGTCCAAAAACTCCTTGGTTTTGTCCCTACAAATATTATTTAAACCGAATTTTGGTACAGTTGGAGACACCGCTACGACTAATCACCGTACTATTTGTCAAAGGAGTCGGATAAACTCACTCCAGCTCCTTATGCACGATGACGTCGGCGTAGTAACCACCCTGTCCCTCGCCCTTCCGGTGCCGATGTACCGAAGTGACCGGCAGTAGGGCTGCGTGGACGTTTTTGACATCTTTCAGGTGCAAAAATGACGAGCTGCTCAGGAAAGCTGACGAAGAAACAAAATCTACATGTCCAATATCTCCATCCCCCTCCTCGTATATTCGCCCACATGCCACTGGTCATACCTACGTCCACTTGGTCCTCGGTGAAAGGGTCAGGTCGATCCTCCGGAGGACCATCCCATCGTGATTCGTATATCAATCCCGCGTGAACGTTCAACTTGACTTCCAAATAGTGGCAAAACGTCTCGAAGTATTCAACTGGTAAGCTAGGGCACATATAAGTGATGACACGAAGATTAGTAGGATACATTTTAGTTTATATCAGGAAAATTAAAGAAAATTAGGACGTTGTAGGTCGCGGACTTTCTCAACAACTAGACAAGACGTCTGCGAGTTATTGATTAGACTTTGACAAGCGTAATCGAGCATTTGTCATACGCACCAGCATTGTTATTGGTTCCCGAAGTGTTCACGTGTATTGCCACAGTCGTTTCTCGGCGAAATCGTGCCCTCGTTTGTTGCAAAACTTGATTTTTAGTAGTACGATATTCAAGGCCAAATTTTGTATTTCGCATTTTCCTATACGCGACCTCGTCAACTTTATGTCACACTTGGGCAGGGTCGAAAACATCGTTTGACGATTCCAATCGCGGCCTTTCAACCTGATTCAAAACGCGGCAATTAAATTAACGACGATTTTCGCGTGTAATTGCGAAATGAGTTTTAATTTTAGGTTTAATTCGTCCAAAAGCCTCAATGGGAATGTTTTTGAGCAGGGGTTTCTACGGAGCCTCGGAGAGTTTTTGTTTACTCCGTGCGGCATTGTGGGAAATAGCGGTCACGCGACCCTTCTCCGCCAATCGGGTGCCGTTATAGAGGCACGCGCTGCCCGCTCTCGCCTTCGGGGATTCCGTAGTTTTATTCCGAGTTTTCCCGTCGCGTATTACGGTCGTGTGTTTCCTTCGCGCGATATTTTTCGCCAAAAAGTGATTTTATTTTACCGATTTTACCTCTTTAGTAGCCATGGCTACTTCATCTACGCTCAACCGTCGTCGCCGTTTAAAAGTTTAACGAGGTAAGACCCCCGTTCGCTGTTTTTAAAACGCGTTCCCGGAACGGAATGTTCGATGTTATTCGCATACTCGCATGACCCCTCCGAGGCTCGAATTTTCGAGCGATTCGGGTGTCGTTTCGAGTGGAAAAACAGCTAGATATTGAATTTTCGTACTATTATCGCGTGTTTTTCGTCGTTTTTATCAATTATTAACGCCGATCGATGGAATGCCAAACCAGTAAATCGAACGCGGCGCGCGCGCGCGCACACGTTCCAATGTTTTGTGGAACGTCGTCGCGCGCCGGCGTTCGATTCGAAAATTCGAAAAATTTGAATTTTTAAAAATGGAGAGTTCTTAATTCGTGATTTTTGGGATTTAAACCTATGTTTTTGTCGCGTTTCGAGTGATTTGCGGGTGGTTGATATCGTAAATATGATCAAAAACCACCGGCGATACCTAAAGCGGGTTGCCGCAGCAACGAAGCGGCATCATCTCGCGGTAATTGCGAGATAATAGCCTTATAAACGCCGACAAAAGGTAATTTCTTCCTTGTGCTGCTGCTATATACGTTGAAAAGCAGCTTTTTGGCTAAACCTCGAAGCTGCGGGCTCTTTTAGAAGTCGCCGAAATGCGGGGGTGGAAAAAGTGGTATTAATAAGGACCAGGCCGAACGTCTGAAGAGAAAAGAAACAACGGTATACAGCCCGCAGCAAACTTTGATGATTTTACGGGAAAAAACAAAGTGCATGTAAATGAGGTCGTAACGACAGTACACGGGTATGTTGGAATGAAAACAACCGGTTTATTTCGACATTTCGATAGTTGGCTTTAACGCTAATAATACCTGTGCTAGAAAGTAGACTAACATTGAAAAATGGGCTTTGATACGAGCATCAATCAGCTGGCAGTGCGTTTGCAATCCTAGTCTGCTCGGATTTGGACAGATTGTACGAGTGGAGACTGTGGAGTACGTGTAATCAATAGAGAGTTTGAGCCATCCGACGTTAACGAAACGGTAACGCTAACGACGACGAGAAACGGCGCTGACTGCATGTCCGGAATGTCAAGGACTACCCTATGCGAAGCGCGGCATTCTCAGTGACATTCCGGGCTTCCCGCGCAGTTTCTAGTTAACGTTATCTGTTTCGTTAACGTTGGATGGCTCAAACTCTCTAATTACAGTCGAAACCCTCGTAAATGCACAGTCGAAAATGTGCAAATGACCGGTTTATGCAATTTATGGCCATTTACAGAAAATTGGCCCAGACTACGGTCGAACCGCTTAATTGCACAGACCGGATAATTGCATGTAATAGAGAGTTTGAGACAGCCAACGTTAACGAAACGATAACGAGAAACGGCGCTGACTGCATGTCCGGAATGTCAAGGACTACCCTATGCGAAGCACGGCATTCCAGTGACATTCCGGACTTTCCGCGCAGTTTCTCGCTAACGTTATCTGTTTCGTTAACGTTGGATGGCTCAAACTCTCTAATTACAGTCGAAACCCTCGTAAATGCACAGCTACCCGACAAGCCGAAAACGTGCAATTGACCGGTTTATGCAATTTATGGCCATTTACAGAAAATCGGCCCAGACTACGGTCGAACCGCTTAATTGCACAGACCGGATAATTGCGTATAATAGAGAGTTTGAGCCAGCCAATGCCTTAACGTTAACGGCGGGAAGGGAGGAGCCACGGACTTAACTATCCAATGAATTGACTGAACGTCATGCGCACTAATGACGTTAATTTAGTTCATTGGGTAGAACTAACCTTTCCCGCCGCTAACGTTAAGGTTAACGTTAAGACATTGGCTGGCTCAAACTCTCTAATGTTAACGAAACGGTAACGATAACGAGAAACAGCGCTGGCGGACTGGAATGTCAAGGACTACCCTATGCGAAGCATGACATTCCGGACTTCCAGCGCCGTTTCTCGTTAACGTTATCGTTTTCGTTAGCGTTGGATGGCTCAAACTCTCTATTGAAACGATAACGGTAACGACAACGAGAAACAACGCGAGAAACCCGGAATGTCAAGGACTGCCCTATGCGAAGCATGGCTTTCCAATGCCATTCCGTGCTTTTTCTCGTTAACGTTATCGTTTCCTTAACGTTGGATGGCTCAAACTGTCTACTGTCCCAAAGTTTCCGGTTATTGATTTTGAAAGTATTTGTAAAGTGCGAGAAGAAATTGATGTTTGTTGGTGTCCACGATGAGAGTTATTTGGGAGGCGCTGTTTCTGCCCAATATCAGGAAGGAGGATTTGTTTACGAACGTAAACGTAAACGTAAACCCGCTCCGTAATGTATACGGAAGCCCTCGTTCGGCGCGTCTGTTTGTTGATCCGTTCCCATTTCCTTAGAAATGTGCGAATGTCCAGACGCGCTTTTTTTGCTTTTATTAATTTAAACGCGCAGACATTTGCTTTTTTTTTCTTTCTTGGTCTTAATTGAAATTGTTCAACCCGTTTTTTGAAGTCGCCCTTGTCCTATATCGGGTTTTCTCTCGCACTCTTTTCCTACTCTAAATAAGAGTGCTGCTATATATACGCCAAGTGTCCGTGATCCCGGGTGGTCAAAAAGTAGGGAAAATGCCCAGGGTCGGACATCGAGAAAGGGGTTTCTCTCGAAACGCGCACGTTTCCTCCGCTCGAATTCCCGAAACTCGTATTTCGAGAAATGATTTTTTTTTATCTTCATTTATTTCTTTAATTAGTTTCGTCTGAGTGAAAGTCGGGAATAAACTGGAAATGGCGGGAGAAAGTACTTTAGAAAGTGGAGAAGTCGGGGAAAAGTGCTTGATAAGCACGGGATATGTCAGGGAAAAGTGCTTGATAAACTGAAAAAGGGTTTTATAAACTGGGAATTAATACTGCTTTATAAACACGGGATATGTCTGGGAAAAGTGCTTTATAACTTGAAAGTGTTTTATAAATTTGAAAAAGTCAGGGAAAACTGCTTTATAAACTGGAAAAATCAGGGAAAAGCGCTTTATAAACTGGGGAAGTGCTTGATAAACTTAGTGTTTTATAGACTGAAAAAATCAGGGAAAAGTGCTTTATAAACTGGGAAAGTGCTTAATAAACTGAAAAATTGTTTTATAAACTGGAAAAATCAGGGAAAAGTGTTTTATAAACTGGGAAAGTCAGAGAAAGTGCTTTATAAACTGGAAGTCAGGGAAAACTGCTTTATAAACTGGGAAAGTGCTTGATAAGCTGAAACAGGGTTTTATAAACTGGGAAAGTCAGAGAAAGTGCTTTATAAACTGGAAGTCAGGGAAAACTGCTTTAAAGTCAGGGAAAACTGCTTTATAAACTGGGAAAGTGCTTGATAAGCTGAAACAGGGTTTTATAAACTGGGAAAGTCAGAGAAAGTGCTTTATAAACTGGAAGTCAGGGAAAACTGCTTTGAAGTCGGGGAAAACTGCTTTATAAACTGGGAAAGTGCTTGATAAGCTGAAACAGGGTTTTATAAACTGGAAAAGTCAGGGAACACTGCTTTTATAAACACGGGATGTGTCTGGAAAAATTGTTTCATAACATATGGAAGTGTTTTCTAAATTTAAAAAAAAAGTCATGGAAAAGTGCTTTATAAACTGGGAAAGTCGGGGAGGTTGAATTTATCCATTGTGGGGGGAAGCTTGCGTTGGTTGGAAACAATTGTAAATATGCGGCGAGGGTATTTTTTGATAAGCTACTAATTCGCGGTGTTCCATTATTGTTATTATTGTTATTATTCCCGGAGTAATTTTGCGTGTCTTTTGACGTTTAGTAAAATGAGGTCAGTTTGTTGGTTTTGCCGATCGTTTATGGTCGTTGACCACTCGGTCTGCTGCTGCTTTTTTTTTTTAATAGGACTTGGAGGTTTAATATGTCACGCCGAGTGTTGCTTTTTAATCCGAGATGTTAATTAAATTGCCATCCCTCCGAATTCGTTGACCCCCTTAAATTGCCATTTGCCAAACGAGATTAGATACGTCGAACCTCGCCCTTCTTCCCGTAGCCCCCCATTTGCGTGCGGGTGACGTCATCGTGACGCCACGGACTACGCTTCGGCTGATAGCGGAGAGGTTGAGCCAGCCAACGCGCCTTAACGGCAACGGCCGGGAGGGAGGAGTCACGGACTTAACCTTCGTTGGATTGTTAAGTCCGTGGTTAACGTTAAGGCGTTGGCTGGCTCAAACTCTCTATCGTTAGACAGTTTGAGCGTGCCGACGTCTTTATTCTCACCTTAAGTTTAATGGCGGGGAGGGAAGAAGCGCGCATGCGCACCCGTGGCGTTCAGTTAGTTCGATGCGGGGCTCCTCCCTTCCCGCCGCTAAAGTTAAGGTGAGTATAAAGACGTTGGCACGCGAAAACTGTCTAATGGGACAGTTGTGACATCGTAGGGTCAATCGAACCCGCGTAATTGCACACCGCTTAATTGCACATAGTCTCCATGCCCCGAACTTTTGTCTTATGCTTTGTACACGATGCAAACACGGATAATTGCACAAACCGGATAAATGCACGTAGTTCGCGAGCCCCACGAGCAACTTTCGTATGGGTTGTGACCGGATAATTGCACAAACCGGATAAGTGCACCTATTTTGCGAGCCCCGTGAGCAACTTTCGTATGGGTTGTGACCGGATAATTGCACAAACCGGATAAATGCACCTATTTTGCGATCCCCACGAGCAACTTTGGTATGGATTGTGACCGGATAATTGCACCTATTTTGCGAGCCCCACGAGCAACTTTCGTATGGGTTGTGACCGGATAATTGCACAAACCTGATAATTGCACCTATTTTGCGAGCCCCACGAGCAACTTTCGTATGGTTTGTGACCGGATAATTGCACAAACCGGATAATTGCACCTATTTTGCGAGCCCCGTGAGCAACTTTCGTATGGTTTGGTGATCGGATAATTGCACAAACCGGTTAATTGCGCGTTTTGGGCTTGCTGGGTCGCTGTGCAATTAAGCGGGTTCGACCGTATATCGATAAATTGACGACTTTTTGGGGGTAAATTTCAAAAGCAGCTGCCCTAAATATGGCCGCCCTAGTTTTGTTTTTGAACCGGTTTTCGCTAAAATGACTTTCGGTTTTAAACGCACGCGTGACCTACGACCCTAAATCTGAAATTTTGGAAGGGAACACGCTCGACTCGACCGAAACGAGACAAATGTTTCTGTTTCCGCGTGTTCCCGTTTTGCGGGAACGCGATTTCCATGAACTCTTTTTCAAGATTTGCGGCGCTCGAATGAAGTTAAGGCAGACGGGCGAGACTGTTGATTAATTCGCCTTTTAATTAAAACACGTTGATGAGTTGGCTCATCGAAGACGTTCCCCGATTAACCTCGTTTCTCAAACGCGTTGATTAAACGCGCGAAACGTGTTCTGGATGTAAGCTCAAATGTATATGGCCAAAATGGCCCATAGTAATATTGTGGTCCTTATCCCTCCCCAGCCCCAAAATGGGATGACATTGTGTGTATCGAAACCGTGCTATTTGCAAATATAAATGCAATTAGTCGAGTGCAATCCGTGCAAGTGCTCTCTCTCTCTCTCTCTCATTTCGAAACGAGAGACCTTTGGATTAAAACGCACTCTTAATAATAATTAAAATCGTGTCTTTTGTGAGGCTTCTTAATTTAGCGTATTTTCAAAATTGAAACCCGTCTTCATCAAATCAAAAAAAAAAAAAAAAGCATTAATTTAATCAAACCTAATGCCTAATGCCTAATACACAATGAGACGACCGACGCTCAACCACTTGAACGGCGGAAGTCGGTATTTTTGCGGA
>JAUJYV010002939.1:0-11206 GCA_033995625.1 Ophyiulus pilosus | reverse complement strand
TTCATTACATTAGACTACAGGTTTAAATTATTCACACTTATCTTTTGACTCACAAGTAGATTTGTAAGTGTAATCACCATGCAGTTATTTATATTTGTATACCAATTTGTATACCAACCAGATGCAGTATTTACTGGCTTTGTGACCCGCAAATGATATAATTTGAGAGTGATTTATGTGCTTTCGAGAAAACCACGTTGTAAATTGCAGCTCGAGACGCTCTCACTGTTTTTACAGCTTTTAACTGTTTTGGCAGCCCACAAGATATGTTAGTGTTAAATATTTATGTTATTTTAGCTGCATCATTTGGTTTCTGACAAATTCAGTTAGAACTCACTGACGAATGCTGTTCTCCATGGTTGGACCAGTTATTAATGTCATATTTGCATAAGCGGTACAACTTGCATTGCGTGTTTTGCGTGCGAGTCATTCTTGATGAAGGGGGCTAAATTTATTCCTAGAAAACGTTTATGTATTAAATACATGAACGTGGAAATCAAAAAAATTTAAAAAAAAGCATTTTCATAATCCTCTTATACGGCTTAATTGTATTTAACTGATGTAATGCATAAAGATTTTTTTTTTGACAATAGAGGGATCACTAGCAGTTTCAACACCGTATAAATTAAATGAAAAACAGATTATCAATTTAAAATACATAATAGTAACGGCAATTATCCTAGATTTAAACTATTGTATTTTATAACACCATGCTTTGATATGGGGCCCTTTTCTAGCTTCTAATATGCATGTACAAGAATTCATTTGTATTTGTATTTTGACTATGATTTAGACTTTAAAGGTCAGGAATTCTATGGAAACAAGTGCTTTGTGTTAAAGAGTTTGAAGGGATTTTAATGAATGACCATATGAATAGACCATGAAACATAAATCTATTGTCTGTACATGCATGATGCATATATAATATTATTAATATTTCATAGATGGCATATACACACAGGCCATTGCATGCGAAAGAGGGAAAACTCATTCAGAATAACTTGATGTGAAAGCATGCTATTCTCACAGCAATGGCATTCACCCCTTGAGCCTCTAGCCGTGATTACTGCACACACACACATACTTCTATCGATCCTCAACTGCGCAGAATCGTAAAACTCTGCCTAAAATATTTAGATACAATTTTCTATCGATTTCAAATTCCGCGGCACGCAATTAAGCCATGAAAGCTCATTAGTGTAATGATTTCAAAACTACCGTATTACTATTATTACTATTCTGAATATGGACACAAAATAAGTGAGGAAATTTGTAAACAGCAGGGGTGACACACTCTTGGTTTTTTTCATTTTTTTTTTTTTTTTCATACAGGCAGACTGGTCGATTTTTCGAGTTTTTGGCATGAGTACAGTATAATGAAACAAACCATCTGGGTGCGTAGTAGAGAAACAAGCCAAATTATGCGCATTTCATAAGAATGATGAAGTTTTATTTCATCTAACATTGAAAAAAATCTCAATTTTCCTCAAACTTTATTACATTGAAGTGGAAGAAATCTTGCAATTTAAGAGGAATTTAAAAATGGCTGGAATTTTGTCATTACTATAAATTATTTTGATGTTACAGATAACTAGACACTATATATGCAGTGGTGATTTTTTTTTTTAAAAATGAAAAGGTAGCAAAAAATGAAGCGTGAATTTCGCTTATTTTAAAATTTAACTAATGTGTATACTCTTGCTATTCGATCAAAGAAAAGCAACTTAATAATGCATAGCACTGAAATTTATGTATAATATTGAACAGCCCACCTTTGCACAGTTGGCCATCAAAATCATGTAGAACCATCAAAATGAAATTACTTTCAATATTTTATTTTGCAAGTTATTTATTAGTTTCCCATCATAAGAAAATATACCCATATCTACCAAAAAGGAGGAACAGTAACTATACCAATATTTATCTTAATTCTTGTATCTACATATGGTATTAAAAGTTAGACAGTGATAATGAATGAAGATTGTGCTTCCTATAATACGTTTTAAATAAATACATAACCAATGACGTAGTTACCGTATTTTACGGACTATAAGACGCACCTTAATTTTTAAGCAATTTTTTATAGTCCGCATCATTGAAAACTTTATGAGTATAAGACGCACCTGAATTTTGGAGGCAATTTTTTGAAGAAAAAAGTGCGTCTTATAGTCCGTAAAATACGGTATATATTTTTCACATTTCACATTAGTAATTGGTGCCGAGTTGGATTGTGCGCCATTTAGCGAAGATGTTTTTACCCTGTTAGCTCCAATGTCCTATGGTTAAACCGTATATGGTTATGTATTGATTTTATGACGTTTCTTTGATTACTTATTAAATGTCCGTTAATGATGTCGCTAATGACGAGAATTGTAACTGTACGGAACAATGAGGGATCCATCGGTCTTTGTTATTGTATCGCGATAACACGCATTTATTGTGCTAAACGTCGTTAAATAAATCAACAAGCCAACCTCTTCTATGCAATCAGGCATGTAATAGGATCGTAAAACAATGCTAACCCTCAATTATTAATTTGGCACAAATCAACCATTTTTCCATGTATTCAGTCAAGCAAAATTTATGAAAAGAAAAAATATTAAAACACCCAACTAACTCTGAGTCTTTTCTGTGTAAAAGATTTATTTCTACTAAACTATATTTTGTAAACACCCACAATTATTAATTTGGCACAAATCGCCATTTTCCCGTCCAATCAGTAAATCAGGATTTACGAAAGGAATTTTTTTCCCCATCAAACTATTGATCTAAAACTTTTTGGTTATTCGAAAACGCCCCATCTCTGTCTAGTCCAAACTTCGATCTCGAAAATTGTATGACTCGCGGCAAATACATACTACTATATATATGTGGTTTTTTTTCTTCTTGTTTTTGCCTTATAATATTGCAGCCATGCAACAACAGCGTCACATGCTGCGACTGAAATTCTTCGAATCTGTGCTCTTTATATGCAAAGAATGCCATCAATAACCTTGTATATGAATGAATACATGGCATATGTATTTTCCCAGATGCACCATTTTCTCACAGAAAATGATCCACCCAGTGGATTTTTCTTGCATGACAAAATGGTTGATGTTTTTGATTCTGTTTATTAGTGCGTTTCAACCGTTGTTAGGGGCTTGAAAACTAAACTGTTGCATACGGTACTTTAAAATCGGGTTCCCATAACTTGATATCGAATTTTGAAAAAAGTACTACACAGTGCCCCTTTATGAGTCAACGTCCGTTTGGAGTTTCGGTCGGCTTCCTTTGCGAGCTTCTATATATGTTCTTTTGGATGGTTTGTAACAATGGGTGTATTATTCGATTGGAGGCGTAATATATCGAAACGAATTGCTCGTAAATAGGTTAAATGTTGTTGGTCTCCCAGACAAATGCGTGCGGAAATGTAAACAACGGTCTTTCTACGATATATCTGCTTTGGGTCTACCATTTTCAGCTTCTTCGATCGGCTTTCTGACTCTTTAATGACGTGAAAAGGTAATTAGCAGTGCTACCCTCACGTTCACCTGTTGTGACAAACCTACGCGAGGTGAACGTAAAGGAATTCGGCGCACATTAGGGGGTTATAGGCTATAACTATAGCAATTTGTTTTAATGCACGTCAGGCCACTTGAAAATCAATCAAATGACGAAATGGTGATTTACTCAATTTAAAAGTAAGGGAAGGCAAGGGGGATTTTAAGCCTCTAGATTATAGCACTAAAAACAACCACCCTAAGTGTTGAATTAATAGCTTTGGTGGCAAAGTTTAATGTAAGTCTTGTTTTAAAGTCTTGCATTGAGAGAAACGAAATAAAATGGAGTGTAAACTGCACACTATAATTTTCGAACAACCTGGCGATAGTTTTCTGACATCCGGCACGGTAACGTGCAGCTAGGAAATGGAATTTTTGAAACTTTGAACTACGTTTGACATGCTTTTAATTTAATATGCATCCAACATGCCGGTTTTATGTACACGATATCTTACTCTCTAAAGTTGTTTTATGTTCATATATTGCAGGAATTCACACACATGATGTGCGAAAATGTTCAAGATCACTTGATCATGATAGTACTTAATTATCACATCATGTGTCTTTGTCAGAGAGTAGAGTACTTGAGAATGTTTCTAAATTACCCATAGATGATGAACCTTTTGCAAAGGCATTTTTAATTGCTCATTTTTTATACAGAGCGTGATGCTGGTTATTCTGGTAATAATGAACTGTAGATTGCCAGATGAGGCAAGAGTGGAACTCAGAAATTCTAGAATTAGTTAATGATGTAATGAGTATATAGAAAAAGGTTTAACACCCTTGCTATAGGAGATATCAGCCATAGGCTGAGATCATGAGGTTATGAGATTAGTATACCACGATATGGTGAATCCTTCTGTTGAATCCATGTTTAACATTTAAGTTAATATGTTTTTGATGTTGGTTTCGATATTACATCGTGTCAACTATCAACATAACGTAAACCCAACCCACCAAATGCGATTAGCATGGACCACACCGCCGTATTAAGCGAGATAACAGTTATTAGTACATTTGAAACATCCCTTCAACTATACATGTTCCCTGATGTATCCGTGTTGGTTCCGCGACCAAAGGTGAATTTGGTGGACTTTCAGTGAATAGTGAGATTGCGCACCTCGTGGCCAACAAAAGCTTATTTTGCCCGCACAGGGAGATGTTACGAATGTGGCATTATGTGTAAAATGATAGGCTGTAGTAATGCTCTTGCAGTGTTGAGATGGAAATAGAGATAAATGGTTTTCCTGAGCGGAAAACTCCTCCTTTTTCTGTCAAATTGATGGTAATTGACAGGAGACAAAAAGCAAGAGAATTAGATAATATTTTGTCGCCGCCTCCGTATCGCCTTTTTTATCTTTTGGCCCCCTTTCGCTGAGCCATATGACATCCCTCCCTATCTCTTTTTCACTTTGCACTAATGCTTTTTCAATGGAGAGCGACACGAGCACTCCACTCTTTCGGTTTCTGGAGATCGGTGCTTTTTCCCTCTCTCACTATGTTATAGGATAACGGCACACGTGAAACTATAGCATCATTTTTAATGATATTATACGTGCAGGCAACATAAACCCATTTACTAATAGACGGTGTATTACACAGAGACATCCCCCAAAAAAGAGAGATAGTGCAAAGAGATATTATTATTATTATACGTATATATAAAAATAGTGTAATTATAACACTACAGGGAAATGAAAGAAAAATATGAAACGAGGCATCATGGAAGGAAAAAGAGAAAATGCGAGCTAGTGTAATAATGCCCGAAATTGAACTTAGATTATTGCTTTTCGGAAGATGCTCTTCCGTGTGTTTTACCCGTTGAAATAATGTTGTGGGACATGACCGCGAAACCCCCAAGCTTTAATTTCAAATTCGGTATCTAATTGAGTCACGAAGGCTGTCTCTTGAAAATGTTATTGACATGTCAATTTTAGGTTCCAAGCGTATAGGTTTTTGATTTAGGGTAGACATGCTAATCAAAAAGTACCTGTAACTTAAACTTAGGATAGGTTGTTTAATACTGTATGCTTGAAATTTGCTAAACTTATTGCAGAATAATAAATTATCCAGCAAGGAATTGATGTGTTTGTCAACTTTCACAATTTGGTTTATTTATATTTTTAAAACACACTTCATCATTTGGATTCTTGCCAAGTTTGGAATGAAAAATAAAAACTTTTTAAAAGAAATAGTATTGAGAATTATAAACTTTATAAAATGCCAAGTCCCTGATGGAAGATTCATTCCAAATGAGGCAGTATAAGCTATGCAGTTAAAATCTTTTTTCAAGCATAAAAATATATATTCGTAAAATGTTTGCATTTCCGATATTGACTTTAAAGCCGCAGTAGTAGTGCAAATCCGGCACGAGACATCAATCTGGAGATCAAAGAAAGCTTTTGAAAAATTGCTTCGTGATATGCAAATTAATGTTCGTATTTTCATCAACGTATCCCAGGGTGTTTAGTTTTTCAGCCGACTCTATTTCTTGAATAATTGCCTTAAATTAGCTCGCCGATGAAATGCCTCACGCTAAATGTTGTAATTTCTGAATACGAAAAATTATTCCGTTAAAATCTCGAGCGAAGTAGCTAATTAATGCAATTAAGTAAATGGGTTTTGGGAGCTTGCTAGGGTGGAGTTGGTTCTTTTGTACTGGAACGTGTGTAGAAGAGGGAAGCCACGACTGTTTGAACTAGAGGGACAATAGCCTCGTGGAATATCCTCGCACAAAATATACCATGTCATATCAAAAGATGAATGATTTCACCATTAAACCGACTTTTGTTTAACAAAATACGTAGCATAACACATGTTTAATGGGTCGGTTTGAAGCTTGCATTCTAAAATTTAACTTGTTTTGGTGTCAAGAGTAAACAGAACACAATGCCTATTTTGTTTTAAAAAAATAAAAATAAACGACGAATGATGAAATTTTACAAAAATGTGAAGAATCATGCTGTATGTTCATTCTATACACGGAGTAAGTTAAATTTCTCTGTTATATTAATTCTTAAACGAATAATTGTATAATGACTTTTCGATCACAATGGGCTTTTAACATCTAAACAAGTTCATTCTAAAATTATTTTAGAATGCAGGTTTGAATTACACATGCTTAACGGACCGACTTTGAAGTTGCCCCTTGATGGGAGGCAATCACTGCTAGCAGAGATAGTTGCCCCTTGAGTGGAGGCAATCACTGCTAGCAGAGAAAGTTGCCCCTTGAAGGGAGGCAACCACTGCTAGCAGAGATTGCCTACCGTTCTGGTGATAGCAGTGATTGCCTCCTTCAAGGGGCAGCTTTCTAACCGTCCCATTAAACATGTGTTATGATAAATATATATACTAAGAAAAATGAATTAAGTCATGAATACTCCACATGGTTTTCACATTTATGCATCATGTTAGAATATTGGCAAAATTATTGTTTTCTTAAAATAAACGGCGAATCATGACATTTTACAAAAAAAAAAAAAAAAAAAAAAAAAAAAAAAAAAAAAAAAAAAAAAGGGGTAGTACTCATTCTACATGAGGTAAGTTAAATGTCTCTTTTATATTCATTCCTAAAAGCATGATCGTGTAGCGAAATTTTTCTCCATTGTGGGGCAAAGTCTTTATCACCCTCTTAAACAAACAAGATGTTGC
Source organism: Ophyiulus pilosus (assembly GCA_033995625.1). NCBI lineage: Eukaryota > Metazoa > Arthropoda > Diplopoda > Julida > Julidae > Ophyiulus > Ophyiulus pilosus. The sequence goes on along the minus strand of JAUJYV010002939.1, from coordinate 4,013 downwards.
ATAAACGATGTACTGTGACGAAGAGAATGTGAAAATAACATTGAAATATGTTACTGCATCTATTTTTCAAAGACGATAAAGACGAAAATGGTGTTTCCTCGATGTGATGCATTGTTCGCGTTCATGACTCGGACATCCTTGACATCTTTTGCACATAATCCCTTAGTCGAATTAAACGCAAGAGTCATGTTTAAATTGAAAACGATGCTGTTTCATGCTCTTTATTGCCTTATGTTTTCGCAGTCGATACCAGTTGCCAGCAGTGGAAATGTCTCGCTATGTCTTCATTCCGCAGTGTTTCTAGTTTTTATTTTTTTTTTATTGTTCCTAATTAACCTCCCATCCATGTCCTAGCATTTCTGAATTATGTGATTATTATTTACTTACATGTTACGCGTCTTAACCAATATTCCCTGCTTTTGTCTTCGATTCCCCTTCAGTTTTTTTTTTTCTTATTTTTTTTTTGCTTGTCTGTAAATGACGAGACAGGCAGTGAAACCACTTGAATGCTATTCGAATGCAATTAGGTTAATGGTGGGCTGCAGTAATGCCAATCAAAGACAACGGTTATGGTGAAGCTAAACCTACTCCCACCAATATTGCCCATACGACAATACGAAAAATATATATGATTTTTTTGGTATTTGCACTATTTCATAAGACTTTGCAAGCATCAATTTGACATTCTTTACTGCTCGGCCAATAATTTTTGTTTTTGACAAAATGCGTGTACATGTTCGCATTGTCTAAGATACGAATGAAATTAATTTTCATTAATATGAAAAATTATATTTGAAAAAATATATATAGTGTTTCCTAAAAATGTTAATATATGAGCCTTGAAATCCTGAAAATATTCTTGTGTGGTTTTTTCCCAGAATATTTAATGAACAAACTGATAAGACGTTTTCATTTTTATTATATATGATATAGACACCTATCATTTTTAGGTTAGTTGTTTGGTCGGTTGGAGTTTATAGGCCCAACGACATTTAAGGTCATCTACAAACTAAGCATTAAAGGGGAAAACGCCTTATGCTTGCAAGTCGAGTGAAGTAAAGAATAAATTGAAATATGTGCCAGTATAGGTCAATTTTTTGAGGAAGTATGTATACTGGCATTTGAATGGAAACAACTGTGTAAAACCGTGAAAACCACACATTTTTAAGAAAGTGCGTGTGTTTTCAGACATGATGAAGTTGAGTAGTATAAACATAATTTTTATATGTGCTGGAAAAACAAACAAAAATTCGCTTTATTGCTGTGGTTTTGGGACCGAAGCTGTTATATCTTCGAGGTCTGTCTTTATATAAGGTTTAAGATCGCCTTAACCACGGTTGGCGCACATCGGCGAAAAAGAGCATCTCGGGTATCATTGTCTTTTGGAGCAATTTGCACCAATTCATTGTACTTGGCTGGGCTAAGATGGCAGTTTTCTAATCAAATTCGCCTCCGTGCCTACACTCGTGATGCAACCACTGTGATTAATGTCGATATTAGCGACTATGTTCTCGTGCACTTATGTTAATCCTTAAATCGCCGAATTGCGTCTGAAAATGCTTAACTGAGCGGGTCATCGTAGCGTGAAAGGGGATCCCGTTTTTTGGGGGGCGTCGCACCCATCGTTGTCGCTAATATGTGGATAATAAAGACGCGTATAAAGAAAAGTCAGCTTAGTCGTGCGTCGTATTGATTTCTACTTGTCCACAGGTGCTATTTGCCTAGTTGGGGGAAAGAATTGAGAAGCAGGGCGCTGGAAAAGGTTAGAAAATGACACGACCAAGATGAGAAGAATGGAGATGAGATATTAAGGGAGATGGCTTTCGAAATATGTACACGACGATGGGGATGGGGGTTATTAGGCGAGCAGACGAGTCGATTTTTCGACGAATCGGCTGAAGGTGATTTCGGAATTTAATGTCTCGGGAGTAATTGCCGACTTTGGTCTTAATTAGAAATATTTGCGCCGTTTTAAACCACCGAGTCGAATATATATTAATCCAGCCATTTCTAGAAGCCATGCCCACTCGGTTTCATGTTTGCTAAACGCCACGACGATTCGCGGCTTTAAGTGGCCAATATCTGGAACAAATGGAAATAAAGAGACCAGATTAAGTCGGTTGCGATGGCCTAATTTTGCTAAAGCGACGAGAAGGGGTTGACTGTGTATGTTTAACGTACTGGCTAGTTTAAGAAAATGTAAGCAGTTGAAAATGTGGAAAATAATTATCTTAGCATTTTTCACCCACTATTTAAGGTGCTTAATTTTATGAAATTATGGATTTTTCTTTTTGTGTTTTGAGAAGCCTGAACAATGTTGAAGATGAACTATCTATTCCACCTGTACTTGTTATGCACAAACGTTACTCGCTATGTTAAAATTATTTTATCTGTTAAATTTAACTTAACTTATGGTGGTTGTACTATCACCCTATTAACCTAAGTAGAATTTAAAAATTCTATCAATGAATTCTTCAATGAAAATTTGTGTTTCACACTTTTGTGAAATTACTTGTTTTGCGTTTCATTTGGATTTCACTCAATCCATTTTGGATTGTTGACTGGTTAATTTATTGTATTCTCAACTTATATAGAATATATAAATTATGGTAAATCTTGACATGAACGTAATATGAGAAACTGACGAGTAACATTTGTTCGTTGCCCTTATAGGTAGAGTGAGTAGTGGGTTCATTCTCGACTTAATAACTCATAAAAAGATGTCATGGTCATATATTAAAACTGGCGTCCTCATAATTTTAAAATTTGTAAAAAAATCAACAAAACGGTAATTAATATCGTTTCCATTGTGGGAAACATTTTTGTGGAACGTTTACCATATTCTTGATGCCACGTTCTTGATACCAGTAATCTTCAAATATGTAAAGAACAAAATCTTTTGATGAGTGCAGACTTTTTGGTGAGATACGTTGCACTAAGAATGGAATTACCATGCTCCATCTAATGATATTTTAATTAAAACGCAATGAAGATATAAGGTACACTACATGGATTCCAACATCAAAGCAAAAATCTTTACATTTCTGAAGAGCCGAATCAGTCAAACTAGGATTTATTGGATACAAGTACGCCCATATGATGTGGAATTTGCCTTGTTCCAGATCCCCTTAGTGGTGATCTCTGCCAAGATTCCATACGACAACACGAGAAATCTTAAGTTGTTTGGCAACATAAAAACCTTTTTGCAAAATGCTGCTTTGATGGGAATTAATAGTATTTAAATACTGTATACCAGGAGTGATGAAATATTAACAAAGGAAGGGAGTTTCTATGATGATTGCCAAGCTATCGGTCGTCTGTAAAGCAAACACTTACCAACGTCGTTCTAAACTGAGTCGAATTGAATGATAATTTTATTAGCCCATGTATTGCCTAAATTGCTCTAGTCATTGTTTGTTTGAGCAATTATCATTCTTTATATGCAACCTAATTGGGGTTTTAAATTGAATTCAAGAGCTTGAGGTATTTCTCTCTCAATTATGTGGTGACTTCCATGATGTGGTCTGATAGTGTTCTTGAAGAGAGGAATATTGAGAACGGTTGTGCATTATGTAAAACAGAACCCTGTTGCCCTTGACACCTGGTTTCTTGACTGCCATGTTACTTGACTGATAACGCCACAAAAAAGAGGGCACTAGTGCTCATTGGATTTGAAATGACACTTGCCATCAATCTAACAGACAACATAATCCTGGGACTCTATACATACTTTATAGAATGGCTAAAGTATGAGATTGCCTTTCGTAATCCCGAACCCGATACATTGCATAGGACCATGATCTCTCATCGAATGTTGAAAAAATAGCCAACGTCGTGTATTGAAAATGTCGTGTATACTGTAAAAAGGTAGACAGCTGGAAGACATTAGTGAACGTCGATAAACAGACCTTGGTGTATTAATAGTAGTCATAAGAAAAGTTTTAGTGGTCGTGAAACAATGTAGTCATAGATACAGACAAATAGTTTAAAATTTTCAGTTCAGGCTACTTTCA
>JAUJYV010002938.1:0-11210 GCA_033995625.1 Ophyiulus pilosus | reverse complement strand
TACAAGTACATTGTAGATGTTTATGAATTTCCCAAGTTATAACCGTTTGCGTTGATAGCGATTTTAAGTGTCATTAAGCATTACGTGTCTGCGTTAAGTATGTCATTGCAGTGTTTAGTTTCCTAGGAAATACTTTTCCGATAATACTGTTCTCGTTGTTTGTTCATTCATGTGTAACAGAGACCTTGATACCTAGAAAAAAACCTTTAAAAAAACATGGCGGAAGTGCATGGTTAATCGTTCCACGCTCCGATTGGTTTTTCCCACATAAAAGCCACATTGGAAAGAAATTAGGTTTAGTGACAAAAAATGATTTGCTAATGGCATATATCCCACATATGCTGAATATCATCACGTTATTTACGTTTGCTGCAGTTCTGGACACCGAAAAACTATGTGCCAAGGTGAGCACCTTATCCATATGTGGCCATCATGGACCGGTGTTTATCATTTGTTATTGTCTATTTAATGGGGCATCAGGGTGCAAATTCTCGACAGCTGCCTGATAAGCTATAACGGCAGGCTGCTAACTTCTGGTAAAGTTAAGGATTTTACGATCCGAGAGTCAGATATACTTGAAAAGGTGGTTTCGGGGTCAGTATTTCAAGTACTGAAATGTCGAACCTGAGGCTAGGAAGTGTTTGAACAAATCACAATTCTGGTTAAAATTGTATCCTCTCCTGCCTTCTAAACTGATAAGCACTGTTTATTCAAAGGAAAAATTAATATTTAGTCTGGATCCACGCTTGAGGTTGAGGGGGAAGACTTTCAGTAATTTTTTTTCTGGTTTTATCAATGGTATAGACTCTGCACTTTTCAAAGATGTGTTGAAATGGTGAATCAATCCTTTCACAATGATTCTGTAGACTGTGGAAGGCCGATCGCGTGCATCTGCCTGGCCTATGCCATCCTTTACACAATTAGGAAGGAAGATGTTTTGGTCCATTAAGTATCCCATATAGTTCAGCCTACCAACACACAATTGAAAACTGTACAACAAAGACATGCATTTACTGAACTCGATCAATATACTTCTGCCCTTAGACATGTGTGGCTTCTAGCCTTCTACAAACTTTTACATGGGGTAGTGTAGGTTATTGTACAGTTAAAATTATTTCAGACAAGGTAAAATATTCTACATTTGTACTTGTTCGCATGGTCTGTGTTGGTTTTAAGATTCCCTTGAAGTTTAAGGGAGGCTTGGTGAGGCAAGATTGATCTGGGTAGAATTGTCCATCACAGCATCGCTGGAGTTGTTGATTAAAGTTTGTCATTATCTAAAGTTACAATTTTCCTAGCTGTTTTCAACACCGAAAGCAATTTGCGACATTTTTTCCCCCAACACGTCCACCAATCGAGTTGAACAAGATTAAACGGTGATGAAAGTTCTGGTGACTGCTTGCTTCTAGGTTTATTAACAGCTATGAGTGGACCCAGCAATAGCCAAGCGTAGGCGTTTAATGGCAGGATTTCATATTTATTTTAATTAGAGTCCATTCGCGAATGTTTCACTCTCTTCCTATAAGGGTTATTTTTTGCATGCCACCAATACCCAGGCGTGGAAACAGAAATTCCAATGAATCTCTAATTCTGGTACGCATCAAAAAAGGGTTTAGGATCGAAGATGCTATAAAAAGTTTGCCCAGGACGTCCTCATTTCAGAGTGACGAGGCTCGTAGACGCGTCTGCCAGGAATCTTCATTCAATTCTGGCGAGGATAATGAACCAACGTCCGACGTCGTCATCCGTGTGACTCTCTATTCTGGTAATCTGTATTCCGTTCAACTGTTAGGATGCAGGAAAAGGGTGACGGAATCACTCGGCTGAGACTCCCCAAGCTAGCTTTCCTTTTTGTCAACAATCGCAATTTGAGCCAGATATCCTACGCTTGTGGGCCGTGAAATGAAATTGGGGTTCCTGTTTATTTTTTTTTCGCACCCCGATGCACACGTACTTCTTCGATTAACTCGGATTTAAGAGAAACTTTTGAATAAAACTTGGAAGATCGTTTAATGCAATGGCACGATCAAGCATGAAGAAATGGGAACACTTTGGGCCAGTCTGGAGCAACCCTGAAGCACGTTCTTTTTTCACTTGAGGAGGTCTGTGCGAAATGAGTTTCATTTTAGGCTGATACCGACATTGCGCGAACACAGTGCGTGTTTTGTGTTTTTAGAAATGATTTTAACTGAAAATGTAATATGCTACATTTTCAAATGGTTGGTGACCAAAAATCGTTGAGCTGACTTTGGGCCATGGTTGGCATTCCAATGCATTTTTTGTTGAACCATTGTTGGCATGCCAATGCAAATTGGTTGCAAAGTATACTACATGTTTTCCTGCACAACGTTGAGACAATACATTGGATCAATGTGTAACCAACTATGTTTTGCCAATCATTTGCCTTCATTTCTACTTCTAAGCATATCAATTACCAAAATTACAGTATGTGCTGTTGGTACATTAAAATATATTTTTTTAACGTTTGCAACTAGCTGTTGCCAACGTTAACTGTCAACATAAACCCAACCACTCTAGCTACCATTTGCCAACTTGCCAACAAATATCCAATGTTGTGTGTTGCTTGTGAATATAAACGGACAACGACTTGATAGCTGTCACCACCCAGTCTTTTATCAGCAAAACAACGTAGTATTCGTCTTCACCAGGTGTTGAATTATATGAAGATGGAAAAAAAAGAAAAATTCATGTTTCAATGTCTATAATCAGATTTTATGTTATGAAAGGGTTAAATTCCAATTATTTGAAAATAGTTCAGTCAGAAATAGGTTGGAGAGTTCAATGTAAAATTGAACCCTTGGAGAGTTCAACTACCGGCCCCCCTTTTTATGTTTTTTTTTTTGCTGACTGTAGGGTAACTAATTGAATTGAATTGAAGCATCCCTCTTAAAGGAACGTCAAATTTGCGACGTTTTAATTGTGTATTTTTTTTTTTACTTTAGAATATGATTCTGTCTAATTTGTAAAAATAGGTGTGTCATGACAAAGGGGGAAAAGTGTACGTACAGTATGTGCATCTGCTATATCAAATTTATAAGCACAAGGTTCTTGTATAGCGGCTATTGACTTTAACTTCCTCTTAGCCTAATTAAGATTAATTTCAATTCTCTGTGCGTTTATTAATTTAGTTCGCTATATACCCCTCTGATCTCTGTAGGATGATGACTTTCACATATTTCGCCTTGTTGGAGAAACAAAACGAAAACGTGGTCTCTCTGAAACGTTTTAATGAACTAGACTGGTTCCTCGATTAAAAAAAGAAACTGACATCAAGAAATAAATATACATGTATTCCATTTTCACTAAATTCATCATGTCTGCTTGTAAATCTTATGCTAGTATAAGTATAAAATCTCGACCTCGTATTTACTGTCATGACGAGTTACAGGGCTTGAACAGCCTTGTTTCTTTTACCGTCTTCTACATAATATCACTCGGTGTATTGTGGCAAATGATTGTGGAAGGGGACATTTGAAAATGTAAGGGTGAGCTTTGAAATCCTTGAAATATTTATTAGAAAATGTACTGGATGTTTCTATAGCCATGTTATTTTCCAACAAGAGTAAAATGTTATAATTTTATAAGTGAAGAAATTCATGGCCTAAATGCAAGTATTGAGCCACTCGTTCGGCGTAAATGCTCCTGGAAATTACCCTTCTGGGCACTTGAATGAGGATAAAGCTCTGAATTATTTACTCTATGCTATTTTTAGGGTCGCTTTTTAATGAAAAACATGAAACGAACGTGCTGGTGTAATTACATTGCAGTCTGTGATTATGTTTAGGCGAGGTTTCTAATGTACATGTATTTCACTCAATTAGCCTGATGCGTATACATGTATATACTGTATTTTCCTTCGTTCTGTTAATTTAATTATTGCTCACGAAACCGTGCTTATCATCATTGCAAGTTTTCATAAGCATGCGTTCATTTCAGTTCACTTATGGTGTAATGTATGCAAATGAGCTCACTTTATATTTAAAACATCGCCTGGTTTATATATTGTGCCGACGTTTTGAGTTTTGCCGCATGAATTCCGTGCTTGCGAATTTAATGACTTATTGAATGTATTAATTTTGTTTTTTTCCAGGGAGGAAGTCATTGAGCACAATGTTCGTTGGGAAGCCAAATTCAATTTCTCGTGCAAAATGAGCGCCAATGCGTGCACTGGAATGTTGGAGCCTTGCGTTTGCAGAGTTTCGATACGAAAAGTAAGGGTCGTCGGTTAAAAATTCCATTTCTAATTTATAACTAACCGCACTTTCTAGTTTTCCTGTTTATGCATTTGAAACAGATTCAAGTTGTACGCGTGCCGGGCATAAAATGCGGAACGAGCACAAAATTCAGGTTTTCTAGTAGATCGGAATAGTTTTAAGCTGTAGTTATTTATTTCGAAGGACTCGTTCTCCCATTATATCTGTCTAGAGAAAAGGGGGAATTTCGACAAATACGACCTTAAAAAGATACTCCTATCGAAAATTTCAACCATAACTGGTCAAATTTTCAGGTGACGGGTTGACAAGGAATTGAGAACTTTAAATGTGGAAAATTCTCATTTTTTGTTATTCGTTTTTTAAAATGTTTATTGAAGAATGTATTCTTTTCAATTCTATAAGCCTTTCATTCTGGGGACCTGGGTTCAATTCCCGGGTTGGCTACCATGACGGTGGTTTTCGCGGTTTTCCACAGTTGTTTCCAGGCAAATGCCATGATAATTCCTCTAATGCAGAAATCGGCAAACCGCGGCTCGCGAGCCACATGCGGCTCTTTGACCCCTTGAGAGTGGGTGATTCGGAGTGTGGTTGAGGGTGATTGAGTGTGGGTGGTAATGGATGGTGCTCCTTCCTCTCTTCATATCTGCTAAAATTTACCACAAAAAAATCCAAAAATTATAATCCCAATTGCCAGGTGGGCCGATTCCCACAACCGCATATTACCTAGTATTTTTAAAATAAAGACAACTTTTTGGTCACTTTGTCACGAAACAGTAAGAGCTGCTGTACAGAAATTGAAAGTTTTTCATTCCTGATCAGGAATATCATGGTTCTAAACTTTAGTTCGTTTCATGGACGACTTAAAGGAGCGAAGGCCACCACCATGATTACTAGCTTTTCTAATGGTGGTTTGAATCTTACCAAAGAATCTCTTGACCTTTAAGCAGCGTAGGAGTATGGGTCTCAACAAAGAATCTCTTGACCTTAAAGCAGTGTAGGAGTGCAGAAGGATTAGGCTATGATATCATCCGGCTGCTTAGGCATTGCATTCTAGACTTCTTGTGCGTTGCTAAGCCTCTCTCGAAGAATGAAAAGCTAACAAGAACGAAAAATTGAGCAATTTTAATGCAGTTCGTGTTGTAAGCTGCTTTGTTGGCATTTTCTTGGCCCAGTTTTCAGTGTCGACCAGCACGATTCGTGGTTTTTTGCTAGCCGCTTCATTGTTAGATTATTTTATTGGTCCATACAAGAGCCCCATTCATTCAGAGCTCCCCGTGCTTCCGCCAGAACACTAAATGAACACTTTTGTACAGACTTGCAGAGATGAAACATGCATTCATGAACTTTGCCGCAGGAAGCGGACATTTTTATCTGTTTCACAACTTCCCATTCCGTAATTACAATTTTTTTCCAAGGGGAAGTTTGAATTATTTATTGTTAATAACGTTTCCGTACCGTGGCGTTTTTCCTACGATACAGAGCCGCGTTGGCCAGAATTGGATGAATCTGGCCTTCCGGGCGGAGCGAGTATCAGAATGAGAGGAATGTTGCTATAAAATTAAGCTCGATTACGAACGAAATTCCTGCAGAAACACGTGAAACGCAACTCTGCCGGCCACACCAAAGCCCTTGACATATTTATGTCAAATTATCCCCCATCGATGTTTGCTCATGACTGGAGGCTAAACAGACGTTAACTTTTCATGCATAACGCTGTCAAAACCGGATATAATGAAGTGCGTGGCTTAAGTTTGGGTCCCTCTGGGATTTTTTGGGGTACAGTAGCCGATGATTTATTCGGAATTTTCGTAATATAGTACATGTACAAACATGTGCAACCAAAGGTCGCTACTACTGTATATGCACATCCATATGAATGGCAGTTGTGGACTGGAGAGGGCGGTAGAACAAGTACCAGGAGGGCCAACTATTGGTTCAGAGGACGCTAGTGCCCTATGTTCATTTCTTTATGAGAGAGCCAGTTCCGTTTTCTGCAAAGTAGTGGCTGTTGTAAACAGTTGTGGACTGGTTATGCATGGTTATATGTGAAGGGCGCCAGTTCGCACTCAAGGGAAGGGTTCACCTGATGTCCCTGTTGTTGTGCTATTGATTGTGAAGTCGAAAATCCTAGCTCTTAATTATTTTTCAACATCAGGTATTAAGAAATAAAATGGTCGACATGTATTTGTACTGCAAGTAGAAATTCGTTCAAGAGCTTATGACTAGCTAGTGTAAATAAGTTTCAGATAACTACATAAAGTTGATAGCAAATACCAAGGCTAGATTTGAAAAGCAAGTTTTGGTAATAATTTATTTTGCCCATTTTTTTAAGGAGCTGAAAGGGGGCCGCTCGTTCCAAAAGTTGGGATTTGCTGATGTGAACATGGCCGAATATGCAGGATCAGGGCTTACCACTCGACGCTACTTGCTGGAGGGTTATGACTCCAAGCATCGGCAGGACAACTCCACGCTGAAAGTCACGCTGGAGATGGTTTTACTCTCTGGTGATCCCTGTTTTAAAGTGTAAGGCTGCTGGACGTAACTGTTTTCATAAACACATACATCAACTGTAATGTTTTTTTATAGCTTTAGGAAACAAAAATACTGGAGTTTATTTAAAATGGACAAATTCCTGAGTTTTATAAGTCAAAGTGTGATGGTTTTGCAATTTCTTGGAGTTAAATGTAGGCTTACAACTGCGATAATTGAACTCATTTATTGGGGTAAATCGTATTTAAATTTAACTTGTCTGTAATTATATTCCCAATCTAAAATTGCTAGTAAGTTAATTTGATTACAGCAAATATACCATATACTTCAGTAAACTACAAAAGGGAGTTTCACAAGTTTGGGGATTTCAAGCAGTTGAGCTTTGTTTTAAAAACAGCAGTTTGTTGCGAATCCCGTTTTTGATTTGTTTGATTTTCTCGATCCCTAGGCCAACGTGGAAGTCGCACTTGCTCCCTCGAGATTCCCAAAGCCAGGAGGAGTACCTGCAACCAGGCGAACGCAAAGCTGAGGACTACAGCGGCGGTAGCATAACGAGTGGCAGCAGCGGAGTTGGAAGTCTTCCTCGTAAGCACAGGCCAAGCCTGCTCAACTCTGGTATTCGATCTCAATAACAATGTCTGTGCATTGGACTTGCCTGAGAGGCTCTGCACCATTTAGCGGCAGCAATGCACGAGCGCTTTTTTATTTTAACCCCAGACGCTTGATTGTGAAAGTGCAGCACGTCTTTTTTAGTTTTGTGTTAGCCCATGTGTGGCCTGAATTGATGCTGACGTATTTGGTGCTCGTTAGTATGAAGCGCTCGCTCGTGGATGCAACCATTTGGGGACTAGAAAAGCATGTTGAATTGCAATTGCTTTCTTTATTTGCAGTATTAGTTCCATGTTATTTTCCAAGGCGCAAATTTTCTACTATAGACTAACTCGTACAAGTACACCAAAAAATGCAATTTGGTTCCTTGTGCTTTATACAATTTTATTAAATTCGTACTTACAAGGGCACATAAATTTTGTATCCCCATTTTCAAAAAGCATCCAAATTGTAAAATGCTGGGTTAGGATAAAATGGGGTATGACATTTTTTTGTTCTCTGGATTGTCAAACAAAATTGTACAAAAAGAAATATTCTGTCAACTTAAGGTGCAATGCAAGACTTCTAAGGAAAAGTCAGGTATTTTAGGATAACTTGGTGAAATCCACATAATTTTAATTACTTTTCAAATTCCTAGCTTTCAAGTGTACTGTAAAAGTCAGGCAAGTCATGGACTTGATGAAATGTCTTTTGCTATGCAGACTTTCATCAAAAACATGCCACACAAGACAAAACTATTTTGTTTATCATTTTTTATTATTTTATTTATTGCCTTTTTCATGCTTTACGAATGAACCTTTTGTGGTGTTTCGTTTTAGCGCATGTATATCCATGCATGCGACTCTCAACCAAGTTTCTCTTTGTTCATTGGTTTTCTTTATTCCCTATGAATTTTGAACAGAGCTCATCATATCCAGTGCAGTCGGAGAAAACGAATTCCCAAAAGAAGCTGGTCTTGAGGATTTTGAAATGGGACACTCGAGGAACTCCAGCTACACTAGTCAGCATTCGAAGGCGTCTGGTTACGGTAGCCTTCATTCGAGGCAGAGCAGCTCAGAATCCGGACACAATAGGTATGTGGAAAAATAGGTTTCATATTCTTAACTTGAAAAAAACCCGACCTGAACAGTTAAGATTGATGTTTTTTCCTGGAGTAATCTTAAACTCCCAAGCTATGTGGCCGCCAAGCGTGGTTTATTCACATGCTGTAATTGCTTATCAGAAGTTTTTTCTTTCTCCTTCCTTATTTTTTAGATGTTTTTTTTTAAAAATGCATCCATATGCATAAACATTTCTTATGTAATGTCTTGATTATTAATGTCAAATATTGTGTAATGTCGCAAATGGGGACGTTATAAGACTAGTGGTAACATCTGCATTGATATCAAATCTGTGTATTATCAAACACGGTGTTTATTTTAAATTCTAATTTGCTGATCTCAACTGCTAAAAAATGTGCTTTATTGAGACGCAATGGATACATTTAGATTTATGTATAGAATTTATTAGAAAAATGTCTAGTGTATCATCTTAGAATGCTAATTGGAAATCATCCGGCAATAATCATTTTAAATGTTGGATGATAAGTTCTTGCCATTGGTCACAGATCGTTAATATCTTGCTGTGACCGTGCTTTATGACTAACCTCAAAGCTGAACAGCTCGACATCGGTTGAAAAGAAAATCGATGGGAATGCCCGTGGTGTGGGGAAATGCGATTGGCTTTGGATATAAAACGCTCTCATTTTTCTTCCTTTCCACCTTTATGAATTTCAAAAATACAGGGGAAATGCGTCACAAAACGTTTATCATCTTGCGTAGGCGATTCATTTTGGAAAATTTGATGACTCGATATTGGTTTTCCTCGTTAAAAATCAAAATTTTTTCAATTTTTATTTTCAACAAGGAAAACCAATATCGAGTGAATTTATGAATTTATGAATAAACAACGTTGAGAATAACTCAATCCAAGTTTCATTTTTATGTTAAATAGTTTGTGGCCATGTGCCCAAAAAGTTGTTTTGTTATCTATTGGTTACTTAAAAGTGTGAAAAACTAAACTTATTATTAGTTAAATCTATTTGATCTCAAGTCGTTCAAAATATAGAATTAAGAAAATGTTGATAGCGTTTGTATAATTTTGGAAAACGATACCAATCGATAATGTCAAAACGAACGACACGTTTCTCCTGGTTTGATCATTTCTTTCAACTCGTTTCATTGCGATCTTTGTTAATGAAAATATCGGGTTTGGCATGCGGTTCAGTAAAAACTTTCCTAAATTTTATTTATGTGTAATACTTCTGCTCTATTCATATGCTGTTTAAAAAAATGCTTAATCCACTAGCACGCTTTACCCCACATCTCTTAATTGTAGCTTAATCGGTGTTGTCGTTTTGTTTTTACAAAGTTCGTTTCTGGACTTAGCATTGGCTCATTATTTTTATTTTGTTTTTTGTTTTTTTTATTTGGTGTTGTGACTTTGCTATTGTTAAAGGAACCCTAGCTGGCCGAGTGGTATTCGAACGGCTTCTAGCATTAGCGGTAAAAGCCTTCGATCGCAGAGGGTCCTCACTCACACCCGACAAAGTTCCCTAGATTTTGTACCCGGTCATCAAAGGTATGCATGTATCGGGTTTCATTTAACTTTTATTTTCTTTGCTTTAATAACGAATAACCACGCATACTAACAGCAAAAATAAACTTGCTTACTGTGTATTAGTGTATAGGGTGCATCAGAGAAAAGCTTGATACAAGCAGACCTTCATTATAGCAGGCTTCGTTCGATCCGAGTTTGTTCTCGTTTTGCTAATCCAAGAGTTTCTTATTTGTGCAGGAATACCAGTGGGGGATCGAACTTGGGAGAGACTGGTACCATGCCTAAAGCACCAGAACGGAAGAGAGTAAGTCTTTCTGACATCCTTAGTTATGACTATTATTCTCTCCCCAAACATTGCCATTTATTGAAGGCTTAACTTTAAGAACAATTTTGAACCTATTGATGAAATAATGAATTATCTGCTAATTAGTCTATTGTAGACTCGTGCAGAGAGCACTGTAGTATAGTTTGAATTTTGATGAGATTCATATATCACTGTATTTCTTTCCTTTAGAAACAAATCCCCGAGGAGCAAAAGGAATCGAGGGTTGATGCCACCAGAGTTGACGCTGATGAGCTCATTAACGAGCTCATTGAAGCCACAGATTTAGATGCTGATGAATCTAGTGAAAGTAAGCTGGCGTTCATTCCTGCCCTTATTTATGTAAAATTTCTCCCTTCTTTTGTTATATTGCTTTGTTCTTTTGTCTTTTTCTCCAGTATGGGAATTGTATAACTGTTAACAAATTTTGTTTGAAAACAATACTGGTATATAAAAAAAAAATATCTAGAAAAACTTAATGAAAAAATATGAATGACATAATTATTTCGTGAATCATAAACCAAGCTGGGTGGATTAGTGCTTGGTTTTCAACCCAGGTTTAATCCTTTGCGCAACGTTTCAGCTTCATTAAATCTGGATTAAAACTGAATTCTCCATTAGACTGGTACACAATTCTAGTGAGTGAAGGTTTAATGAAGACGCACTATAATGTAAACGTATTGCAAAGCATAACCAAAAATTCTCGCTGTCTTGTGCATAGTAACAACAATCTCACGAAGAATAAAAAGAATGAAGTCTTTCCTTACTTTGCTTTTGTAAACCTATGGCAAAATGTGACTTTCCTCATCATTGTTTAGGAACTCTTTGAGCCTAAACAATGAAACGTAATGCCACACATGGTTTACATAAACAAGTAGAAGATCCAACCGACTATATTTTTCAAACATTGTTTAAGACTAAATTTTGTTTTAATTTCTTTTTATGTGCAAATTTTA
>JAUJYV010002937.1:0-11211 GCA_033995625.1 Ophyiulus pilosus | reverse complement strand
AACGGATTAATGGCATTTCAATTAATTTCAATGGGGAAAATTGCTTTGAGATACGAGCAAGGTTACGGAACGAATTACTCGTATCTCGAGGTATCACTGTATCTTTAATGACACAAATTGACAAGGTCTGCTGACAACTGCTAAATGACGCGGAAACTTCACGAATGTCTGCGCACGTCACACATTCTTTTAGCTTACATGTCAACGCTCAATTTGCATGCCGACACATGCTTCTTGTTTACATCAAATTTTCACACTTGCACCATTCACCGAACTTTACGGTCTTACGTTGTATACCAATACAGCCAAACAAAGCTATTAAGACCATATTTTATTTCTACGTATAACACGGCATTAAACTTTGGATAAACATTGTATATTGTCTACAAAATA
The DNA here is from genome assembly GCA_033995625.1 of Ophyiulus pilosus. Taxonomy (NCBI): domain Eukaryota; kingdom Metazoa; phylum Arthropoda; class Diplopoda; order Julida; family Julidae; genus Ophyiulus; species Ophyiulus pilosus. Next base: position 10,818 of record JAUJYV010002937.1, on the reverse strand, counting down.
TGAAATGTCTTACCTGTCCTCTAACTCCAACGCAAGTTTTTGAGCGACATACAGTCTTCATATCAATCGTCTTCTGTCTGCACTGGTGGCACGTGGTACCCTATACAATCCAAATACAAGTTAGACAAACAGACAGTACGTAGAGCAATGCTCAACCACACTATGGAATCATAAGGACGTACGCTAGTTGGGTTAAGTATCTTCGAAGTACTCGACTTAGCAATAGCATCAAGATCCTCCTCGGTGATATCTTCCGGCATTAAAATGGTACGCTCCACGAGCCTTGGTCGATGGACACGCTTTGTAGCACTACCTCGTTTTTGAGTATTCTCACCCTGGCGAAATATAAAAAATTATAGAATTAAACAAAAGTAACTTTATCGTTATAAACTTTGTAGGCACTGCCAAATCATCTGACAGCATTTATGATGATGCCAAAGTTCTATTGCTTCTTAGAAAGATGTCACAACACCGTCATTCGTGGTACTTACATCTTCGTCATCGTCTAAGAAAGTATCGTCGTCACTGTCACAGTTATTGTTGTGGTTCCTTGCCGAGAATCTAAAACGAAGCTTCATGGGAGTCGTACCAGGGGAAGAGGGAGCTGAAGAATTCACAGAACCAATTCTGGAAGAGGACCTGGTGCGGGGTGGGGTTGTTCTGCCGGATACATATTTTAACTTGCGAGGACCAAACGACCTGTCCGCGCTAGCTTTGGTGCGACAACGCTTAGAAGATGGATCAGAGAACTATAAATGAAAAGTGTGGAAAGATTAATACGCAGGTACAGCACAAAACCGATTTGTAGAGTGATTATATAACTGCTGCAAATTAATCTGCATAAAAGAACTATTTTAATCGGGAAATACATTTTAACAATGCATGGATCAACAGGTGTCAAATAATTTGCAGAGTGATTAGTAGACTATTCAGATTAATTCAGATCCATTCAACAGCATCGATTGGGAATAAGATATGACAATGGCAATTTTTATAAGTTTAACAATTAAATGTATCAACAGGTGTCACATTTTTTGTGTGATTACATGATTACCAATAATAAACTGTTCCAAAATTTAGATATTTGCAGCAGTAAAGACAAATCAGTACTATTCGACTGCATTAATTGGGAAATGCATTTTACCAATGCATGGTTACTTTGAAATTTAAATAATTACATGGATCAACAGGTGTCAAATAATTTGCAGTCTGATTAGTAATTGTCAATAATAAACTCCAATCAGATTAATTAAAAACTATTCAACAGTATTGATTGGGAATTAGATATGACAATGGCAACTTTTAGAAGTTTAATAATTAAATGGATCAACAGGTGTCAAATATGTTTTGTGTGATTATAATCACATCATGATTACATGATTATCAGTAATAAACTGTAGCAAATTTTAAATATTTGTAGTAGTAAAGACAAATCGGTACTATTCGACTGCATTGTTTGGTGTCAAAATATTGACAATGGCTCTTTAAACTTTAATAAACGGTTCAGCAGGTGTCAAATATTTTTCAAAAAAATATAATAAAACCATTAATAAATGTAAATGCATACGTTGGAGGATCGGCATAACTTCGCATTGGCATCCTTTATCTCAGAGAAAAAACTAGCAAACTAAAATGAAAAAAAAAATTGTTGATGGCAGTTAGGGCCTAAAGTAAACAATGAGGGACGCTATCTTCCCAAAGCGTGACAACGTCGAATTCCAATACAAGAAAAAGTTTACTAATTTAGAATCTCACCAATTCCAGACGTTCTTTGACATTCGCCTCGCGTTGTCTTTCATATTCGCATAAAGGCATTTTTGGAACAAGAACGAAATCTAAAAAAAACGCAACGGTTGGGGCTCTTTCAAGAAAATGGAACACTGACAAAAGTTAAAGAAAGTCGTTAAAGAAATGCAAATTAACGATTAAAATGTAGCCATACACACTACAATTAACTTACCGGCTTCGTAAATGATGAAATATAATTAGTCCTATTATTTTGTTAAAAAATTTCGTTTCACGTGCCAGAGAAATTTAAAGCACAACCGGATTTAAAGACCACCAACTTAACAATGGCAAACGCTTCAACGAGGTTATAAGAACTGAAAAAGCGGGAAAAAAGGGGAATTTCCCGCGTTTTCGACTTCTCTGTGGCGCCCTCTTGAGGAACGCTACGGAACTAAAGCCGGGATATTTAAAAGGGCCGAGCGCCGAAAAGATAGAGAAACACTATCATTGGAGGACTGGTTGTGGTTTGAAGGCAAAGGTGCAGAGTCTGATGAAATCATTGTTGCTGCTAAGAGCTTACTTATGCGATGGTGGTCATTGAAAAAGGAGCAGAGAAATCCTGCCATGGAAGATCAGGATAAAGGGGAAGGATAGTGTAGGGCAACCCCCTACACTATGGTAGCGCCTCCTTCTGGAGGGTCCGTCATAAAGGATATGCTACAATTTCAGTTCAGTTCAGTTCAGTTCAGGGCAAAGATTTCATTTGTTGTAGTTTAATTTAGTTATTAAGTTATCAACTAATTATAAAACTGAAACATACTGCATGTGAACTGTAAATTTCATAAAAAAACTGAAATATTTGGAGATTAAAAAACCCCACTTAATTATCAGTCACTTTTAGTGCAGAATATGCATCTCTATATAGTGTATAAAAATAGCATTTTTACTGCAGAAAAATTGAGTTTTTGCCTTAAAAATCGAACTTTTAACTTTAAAATAAGGTGCCCTTCACCTAAGAAAAATCGCACTTTTAATGCAAAAAGTGTTTTTCTTACGTTCTGTTTTTTTTCCAAATATACAATCACATCATCATTGGATTTGGTGGACACAGCTCAACCATTTTTTTGACGAAAAAATTTAATGAATATGGTGGACATATATACAGACACATGTTTGAAGTCTGACCGTCATATATTACTGTACAAAAACTTTGCGATCAAACAATTCATTTTCCCTTGAGATACATATATGACTCCTTGAGAATTTACAAAGCATATGTGCTAGTTGACATATATTTCTCACCAAAGAGTTACCATTTTATTACCTGAATATTAGTAAGTGTTAAAGAATTTGCAACAAATAAGCTTGGATTTTGAGGGGGAAGATCTATTTGTCTGCTGTTGTGTGTTTGAAAGTCATAGGTGTACTAAATTGGTACTAGTTCTGTATTAATTATATTAAATTTATTGAAAAATCATATAATTCAGTATGAAAATTTTATAGTAATAGGTATTTTGTACTGATAACGAGATTTGAATCTCATTTTCTTATTCAAATAACATTAAACCATGATATATGTATATGATTTGAGATATGCAGTTAGTTTGTTCTGGTATATATATAGGCTTTATTTGTTAAAAATCAGTTATTTTCCATTGAAATTTACTTAACTTTATTAAGGAAAATGACATAAATGAATTCATTTAGTATTAGCAGCAGCAATGGACTAAATCTGTAACTATTTCTATCAAACTTTCCAAATATTTGCGAATTTGTCCTTACTTATTGATATCAGAAAGCATCCAAGTATCTATACTTCGTCTTGAAACTGATTTTGATACTTAATTTTGACGCCGTATCTACATTGATAAAATATTTGCATTTTGTAAGACGCTCGACAAACAGATAAAAACCACCCATTCAACAAAATACCACTCAGATTCCATATACGATTCCTTACTACCTGACATTGGCCTTATTCAGCAGCAGATGCTACTAGATTATTACTTATCTTTAATATTGATTTATCGTCTTGAACTAACACATTACACTTCAAAAAATCTCTGAAGAAACCTCTAACCTAACCACCAAGAACATTCAAAACTGCAATATTATAAAATAAAGTTCAGTATTCAAAAAAGTGCTTTTTATTTTTCATTTTCGCAAATCCACAAATAAACCAAACTTCCGACATCACGTTAACCAAAGTTCAAGTTTCTGTTGAGACCAAGCCAACATCCCATTGATTAATTGGTTCTTAAGAGGCCTATTAAGACTGTTCGTATTTCTGCGGACAAAGCAAAGCACCATTTTTGCCCACATTTAAGAGGGCAGACAAGGTGATAAAACCTTATTGGAATATTGACGAAACAAGGTATACATCTTGAAATAATAAATAAAGGAAATGGTGATCGTTGCTTAGAATTCTAGAACAAAACTCACTACAATTCGATAGATATTCACAGCAGGAACATTCTGTTACTTAGTTTGCCAACTTTTAGTAGTGAAGCCCTCCTCTGCAATTCAGAGAGCACTAAAGCACTAAATTTGTGGATTACAAAAATGCACAAATCTTACCCAAGATTTTAGTAACTAGAACTATTCATATGGCAATCGGTTGGGCCAAAAACAGAAAATAATCAAAATTAAAATAAGAATTCTTCCACTGGCAAATATCGATTAAATGTGTCGGATGTGATTGCAAAACTGTGATTTGTTTGAATTTTATTCATTGGCCCCATGGAGTTTTTTTTTTAACCGAGAACGTTCCAAAAAAAAATATATCGAACAATGGATGCATGTATGAAACAGCTCATCAAATGCAGAAAAGTAAAAGCGCTATTAATAGTTAACACTGCCGTACCACCGTACGACACTGCGGTGCTCTAAAGCACGTGTTCTTTAAGGTTTTACGAATTATTATAGCCACTAATTTTACAGAAGACTACGACAAGACTGACAACATTCATAATTATGTATTACAAAATGCATACCACCGAATCCCGCACACATACGATGACAGTCTTTAGAGCCCAGTCATTAAGGCGATCACTAATACCAGCTAGTGATCCACTTGCCAAAATATCCAGATATTTACAGTATTCATGTATGTAGCTGCACAGAATTCACAGCGCATTTTCGCCGCCAAATTATGTCCTTTCCAGTGATTATGCTCAAGGCTTTTTTTTTCCTTGCCCAATCGGCTGCAATTGTGCGAACAATAGGTACAATAAATATTTTGAAAGCAGGCGAAGAGGCTGTCAAATACCGAGCAGCTCTTGCAGAAAGGCATTACCATTTTTTTTTTTTTAAATTTTAAGCATTTCAGGCACAAGTAGGAATTTTTACGGGGCATCTGTTCATACATTACAGACCCATTATGGCAACGAAGAAGGACAGCACCACCTGCTTGAGCTACGGAGAGCAGGCAGAGCGACCCAATCAGCATTGTGACCAAAATAATACTTAAAACGCATTATAAACATGGTAAATAATGGCTACAACATCATTCGATTAAATAAAGAGTGGCGCTAACAGCTAGGTCCTACGAGGTCGACAGACAGTTGGAATTAAGAAGCCGCATCTCTCATTGCGATATCTTTGAAGATGCCTTCTTCAAATCAGTTTGCATTTGTTAGTCTAGCAATGTGAGCTGCGCATAACCAACCAAAGTTCGGTCATCTGGAATCTCTTGCGGGAAACTACAGGAATTCTGAAATTGAAAGAGGAACACGTTGAACGACGGACAAAAGACGGCGCCTTGAAACTTGTGCTCAAAATTTTATCGAAGGCCATACGCATCATAAGAAATATGCCTAAGCGTATTATTTGCTAACATTTATGGATGAAAACATTAAGCAAGAGACAAACAAGACAATGAGGACGTTCAACAAATTACAAATTTTGTGAAATGGAAAGTTTTAAAATTAAAACAATCAAACCTCATCATGACGAACTTGCTTAATACAAATTAACAATACCTCGAACTAAATTTACAATCCCCAACAAGTAATTGATCACTGGTCAGACATCAGATGATAGTCACGTTCAAACGTTTTAATCTTTCTCTTAATTCACATTTTGTTTCCCATATATTAACGCCTAACGAGCACTCTAGGAGTAGACATAATCACTCAAATCCTTTGACCGAGCTTCGTGCCAAGACGGATGCTTACTATTGGTCCTTCTTTTTGCATGCGATTAGACGATGGAATAGCCTACCGGGTGATTCTCCTGATTTAATAAAAATTTAATCTAACAATGACGTCTAAGTCGCTACTGACGTAAGAGCATTCTCCTGAAATTGGGTACGACCCCCTTACCATATGGCATTTATTTTACTGACTGTAGGGTACTGAGTTGAATTGAATTGAATAGTCAAGTGAAAATTTACCATATTCATATATTGAAACCTGTAAAGCAATTCTAGTTAGTGGTACCATCATCAGTTTTGCAATAACCTTAATTATAAATGTCCTATTGTCTTGTTTGTTTGATGGAATTTATGGGCCAATGCCTTCAAGGCAAAATGACGCCCTGACTATGCTTGTCAGTTAACACGTGCACGACAAGTTCCACTATTCAAATAATTTTAATTAGGGGCAAGTGCAGAGGGCGGGAACAACACAAAGTTCAATACCGCAACACATATGGCCTCCGAAGTTACACAAAATTACAAAGAAGAAGAAGAATAACACGCAACGCAACAGGGAAATGCATTCATATGGGTTTGTTGTCAATAGAAGTGAGAAGCAATCTGTTCTTTTGTGGTATAACTGCCCACACCCACGTTTGTCATAGCAATACAAGCCCTGCGAAATGCCGGCTTTATTAGTCGACCTTCTCGAGGAAAACATTTATCATAAAAACATGATTAACTTCACAATTTCCTTACCGTAGTATTTTGACCACAGTTGCTGGTATTTCACAGAACGAAAATTACGCCTAAGTGCAGCTTGTTATACGATTTAAAGATCTAAAATACCTTTGCTAAAACGTACACACCATTTATTTTTGTTTTCGCTGCAGCGTATAACATTTTACTACAATTAACGCCGACTATAATAATCACAAAAAAGCAACCTGCTCACATGAGAGACAACACCAACTACGAAAACTCTACAGGATTTGGTTGAGAGTCGCCATGCTGCGGGTTATCACGCCAGATTGGAATTTAGCTGAACGGAAATCGGGATCTAGCCTACGGGGAGCTAACAAACGACATTTGCACGACACGGGAGTATTGGTTGACATTCCTTAAGCAGGAGCACTTTTTAGGTGTGGGGGCGGGACAAGTGTACCTTTCAATCTGTTATTGACAACGATGCAAACCCACTAAGTGTTTTCATATCAGAAACATTGTCGGAGCTAGTGGCCGCCTGAAAGAAAAGAATCGACATCGAGCTTATCAGAAGACTGCATGCATGGGCAGGCTAACAATGGACACCGGATCAACCAGACAAAATGAACAAACATTTTATCGCCTGTGGACGAGTCAATCACTGATTTTTTTTTTAGCTATCAATTATTAGAAAAAAAATGCAGGCTTTCTATATAATCTTTAAAAAAATAATAAATTAGTATTAAGAGCATTAAAATAGATTGAAAACGTCAAGCTTACCAAGGCAAATGTGAGGTTCTTGGAGGGTGGAGGGTGATCAATGATCTTCTGCAAATTTGCTGCGACTATAATTCACAGATAAATCATCAGGCAAAACACGAAAAAACAAGAAAAAAAAATCAATTGGCAATATTCACGTATTTTCTGTAATGCCATTCGCTTACCAACAATAACGTCTTTTCCATCGACAAGTCCTGCACCAACTAATTCACTGGCAATGCCATCTGCACTGTCTACAAATAAAACAAATAGATGTTAAACAATGTGAATGTGTGTGTAGATTAAATGTTCATAATTCTCACATCTATAAAATTGCATCATCATATCTCTTTACTCTTCTAATTACAATAGGTTTTGTCAATGGTACAAGAGAAGTAAATCACTAGGATGGTGAACATTTTTATTAATCTAATAGTGGTTCGGCATCAATGAACCTGCATCGCTTTGTGATAAAAATGACGTTTTTTTAAATAAAAAAACGAGGACGTATTCATACGTCACTATGGCGTGCTGAACTGGAAAGTTATCTTATTTTTAAACATTATTTGGAAAATAAAATATTCATCATTCATTATGAAGTGCCTCTCGTTTTTAGTTTCTAGTTTTGAAAAAACATATCTATGTTCGAATTAATCTATGCCCCAAAAGGTACCATAGTCAAAAAAGACATTACTGAACACCACCACAATATATCCCTTTCATACACGAATTAAAAATTGCAAAGAATAAAAATCAGAAATACATTTTTTAAAATTCATTTTGACTGCTGATTGCAAAAATAAAGTCAGATTTCCAAAATTTTATGTAATTAAAAAGATATTAAGTGATTACAATTGTGCAACCTAAAATTTCCTTGCTAATAACAAAAAAATTACGTTCATTTTATCTAAAATAACATGCACAGTAGGTAAAGAAGGTCCTTTTACTATTAATCAGCAGAAAAAGCAAGAAATTCGGCCAGGAAATAAACAAAGAAATAAAACAAAACAACGCTCTTTTTATGTTCACTGCTGTTTGTAAAACCTAAAGGCATCCATTTTGAAATGCCTATCAGCTGATTTAATTTAAAAAAGTTCAGCTATTGTGCTTTTGTTAGTGAACTTCAACCCTTAAAATTACCATCTAGCATGTTCTTGAGCCAAAAAACGTGTCAAGGAGTTTCTATCATAGTTTTCAAGTTGCTGGCTAAAAATTGTAACCTGTGTGAATGAAGGGGATATAATAAACAAACCAGAGGACACGTACCTTTATCTTTAGCAAACTCAAACCTTATGTCATTCAATTCTCTGCGATTGTTCCTAAAAAATAAAAGGGCATCTTTGCTTTGTCCAGTAAAACATTTTCAATAGCTATTACTACTATGAATACAAATATAAATTACCTAATTCGAAGCACTAAATTTATAGGTGGGGCTTCATATTGTGGGGCCATTGCCATCGGAGGATTAGGCATCGGCTAAAAAAACACAATAAAATACAAAAATGAATTCGACGTATAAACTGAGTGGCACAACTACCATCCATATCAAACTTGCATTGCCCCTTTTAAAAACACTTAAGTTTATACGGTTGAAAAGCTGGCACAATTAACGCCACAATTGAGGTTTTAAACACGCTTCCATAATCACGTGAAGGCACATAGCGGTATACCTGCGGTTGTTGTGGTGGTGGATACGAGTTGGGTATATGGGAATTGTTGAGCTGTGGCACTTGTGGAATTGGCTGCGGCACAATGGCAACATTTGTATAGCCGGGAAGCAAGGGCTGGGAGTTAACCTGGGGTGGTGGTTGAGCTATCGGAACAGGAGGATAAGCCTGTTGCACAATGGGTTGACCAACGGTCGAATTGGGTGACGAATTGGAGGAGCTCAATGAGGCATTTCTAGGAGGCAGTGAATTAACTGAGGCCTAAACAATGAAAAAAAACGGTGCAAAAAAGCAAAAGAAACAAATTCAAAACAAACAAAAAAAACCAAGAAAACCATAACAAAAAAAAAAACTGTCGCATAAACAATCAAACAAAATAAAAACAGTTTGCGCAACGTTCAAAACAAAAGCGACTAAAAACTCACATTGCTCGATTTACGCGTGCTTGTAGGAGGAGAATCTTTATGGTTGGCATTTTTCTGGAGTGGAATATGTGTGATAAACAATTAGCTTTTAAGGGCTAACTTTTCTGATCTGATGCTCCAATATTTAGAATGACGAACTCACCACAATTTCGTCATCTTCGTCTTCGTCGCTGGAGGCTTCGTCGGACGACCAAATCCAATCCCCAGCCTCCGTCCGATGCAGTCGGCCACTTGTTCCTGGCTGCCTCTTTTGGGTTTTCACCTACAACGGAAGTTGTAACTTTAGCAAGCTTGGGCATCGAGAGATCGTTGACTTGCGTATGTACTTTAAGTAGCATTTCATACCTTCTGCACTCGAGTTTCAAGTGACGGCCCGGATGAAACCAGGTTCTTCACTAGATAAGCCTTATCTTTGGATTTTTTGAAAAATGGATGTTTTAGAAGCTCTGTTGCAGAAGGTCTACAAAGAAAATGAATGAAAAGATTGGGTTTTTATTTTAAAACAATTATTACTGGTAATTATTATGTTCTGAGAAGCATGACGTATGGCTGTATAAAAAGGCAGCAATTTCCGCACAAATAAAAAATAAGGATTTTATCAGAATCCTATAAAACAGTGATTTTATTGAACAACCTAGTAAAAAATTCAAAACTAGATGATAATACAAACGTACCTCTTAGTCGGATCTTTCTGAAGGCAATCGTAGACCATTTTTCGAAATGATTTACCGTAATTTTTGTATTGATCTTTCTCTTCGGCTCCTGAATCTAGTGATGGCGGATCGTTTTGAAGCGTCAGCATTAAAACCTGCATTTAACAACCAAGTATTAATTTTAAAACATCATGGAATAAAACATGAAACAGAATGAATGAATCGTACCTTCATGGGTGGATACTTGTGATACGGAGCCGTGCCTGTAGCAAGTTCAATTGCAGTGATTCCAAAACTCCAAATATCGGCTTTAAAATCGTATCCAATGACCTAAGGAAACCATCTTTGAGTTGTGTGCGGGGATAACTAATTGTACAGTCTTCCCACTGTGAATTAGACAAAAGTCACACCTGTTCCATCACTTCAGGTGCCATCCAACAAGGCGTTCCAACGAAAGTGTGCCTTGATTTTTGTCTTGACAGATCCCCACCAGTAGCCAACCAGGAACTAACACCAAAATCTGCTATTTGCACTGTGCCGTCTTCACCGAGCAATATATTGCCAGCTTTAATGTCCCTAAAATAAGAAACGTGATGATTAACGAGGTGACATGTTTCCAGCTTTTAAAAATAGATAAAATGAATTTTTTTTAAAGAAATTACAGTGGAAACTCGCATAACGAGCAATATAAATTTTTAAAAAATGACTCGCTTAACGAGCGTTTGTTTCGCATAACGAGTGACGTG
>JAUJYV010002936.1:0-11214 GCA_033995625.1 Ophyiulus pilosus | reverse complement strand
AGAGTTGTATTATTTATTTCATAATGGTTTAGATTTCATTCCCAAAGATGGCACTGTCGTCTTTGTGTTGATAGGGTTGATGGTGAAACACGAAATTCAGATGTGAAAAAAGGGCTTCAATGTTATTTAGCTTATTATTTAATTTCAGCTACTTAATGATCCTTTTATACGATGCAATTAACTTTCGCGAAAAGGAAAAATAATAATCAATATGACCTAAGCAAAATACAATTTTCGAAAAATTACCATGTCAGCTCTTGATTGCAAAGCATCGATATAGAAATTTGAAGTGCTTGAAGTAAACCCAAAATAGTACAGTATCAGCATATTCCCCTTGCCTCCACTAATTTTCTCAGCTTCCTTCAAGTGCTTTTTCCTTTATCATAAGTTTGCAATTCTATATCTATCATCACTCGTAGACCTAAAAAAAGCCACTTCTAAGTGTCATAGAAATGGCACAGAAAGCCATAGTTCGTCCTCATAGTAATAACTAGTGACAACGAAGAAGAAAAATAGCATGACCTTTAGGGTTTTACATTAATTCGTGTTGGATTGTAAGAATGCGTTATTTATCATCGGGCATAGGGTTTTGGTTGACAATTAACAACAAGTAGGGCATTAGTAGAAATTTATGGGAGAGCAACCAGATGCAATTCGACTAGATATCGATTGTCTATAAATTGTCGCAAACTGTACAGGTTTTAAGAGTGTTGTATACACGAAAAACAACGTACGATTTTCAAATAAAGAAAAATCACAATTAAACCGGCTGAAATGCCACTAATCCTCTTGTCATGAAACTGAGTAAAAATCCCTGATAAAAATCAAGTCATGTCGGTATGCGCACAAACGTAAATTCGTTAGTTTTCGCGCATTACAAAAAGCACGAAAGGTAATATAACTATGAGCACGAAAAAAAGTTGACAAAATAATTTGAAATTTTAAAATTCACCCTGGATAAAACAGGAAGTTCGTGTCAGCCTTCGTGACCTCAGCTATAAAATTTCCGCTTGGATTCATTTTCGAGAGAGCTTTTAGCCTTTTAACTGGATTTGCGCGATTAAATATTTTAGATGTCGGTCCTACGTGATGCGTATTTGATTTAATTTCATGAATAATAAAGCCATACTTCCTGATGTGAAGCTACACGGATTCACGACGAGTGTGAAATTGAAAATTACGCTATAGGAAACCACAAGGAACCTCGCGTCTACAGTGTATAATCAAACGTAGGCCACGTACAACTTTAAAAAAAACTGAAAATGTATAGATACAAAAATTAACCGAGCGAATCGGTCAGAAAGACTACAGCTTTAAAAACTTTGCATTCTACGTGGGAAAGAAAATCATGCACACGCCAATTGCATAATATATGATCCAGGTGATAAAAAAAAAAGATTGAAAGTGGTAAAAAACTGCATCAAGTTTCGGTAAATTTATCCTTTAAAAGAAAGTGCAAAAAAAAAAGATATACCTAGTCAGAAGGTAGTCGCCCATGCGTGAATTCATGCAGGAAAGGTTTAAATTTAAGAAAGACGAAACAAAATCTAGAGGGGAAAATATATCCAGATTTATTAAACGTGATGGGGAATTTTATTTGGTTTTTTACGTGGTCGCGAACTGTCAATTCCAATGACGTAAGACGAGACCAGATGCAGAGCATTAAGTTGCAATTTTCAGGCGGACGAAAACCAGCTTATACGCATATATAGTCAAAAGTATAGAAAACGGGGTATAAACGATGGGTACTTTGGTAATTTAATACCAATTCTGCCAAGATTAATTACTCGCAAAACGCCATGTTATCCTATACAGAAATCCGACAAAAGACGTTTGCCACCCAATAAGTTTTCATTTTAGGTTTTACTTAAATTTGTAGTCGCATGCCGAAATTATACGAGCCGTGTTTAATACAAATACGTATCGTACATTTTTTTGAATTGTATAAAGGACATTTTTTAATGTTCAAAATGCAATGCATTCATTTTGATTTTTAACATTGTGAAAATGGTATTAACTTTTACAATGTGTATTTTGAAGTTGTAAATAAAGACGACTATGTAATGACACCGATACAAATATTTGTGTTAAAAGATCAATGGAAATTCCCAAACGCTTAAAAAGTGTTTGTTAAAATAACATTTGCAAAATTCAGATTAAAATGAAGAAAACTCAACAGAATTTCTCAAGATTTTGCATTTGCGAGCATCGGCCCCTGCAATATTTCCTAATTTATGTTGAGTCATAAGTACATTATCCTGTACCATTCACTCATTTTTGCACCCATCTGAAACAAAAGGTTTCAAACAAAAGGAAAACGGCAATTCCTATGTTCAGAAGAACACCGGTAGGTGCACAGAAGTGTAGCCGAAAAAGGTTTCACAATATGAAAAGTTCAACAACCTCATACAAGGTTGATTACAATTATAAATTTGCCAATAAACTATAATGAAATCTGACTCAGTAGCAAAACGTATCGCACGGGAAATACCACAAGTAATACAACTTTCACCCACACATAGTTTTTCAGCCAAACATTTGATTTCACCCACCACGACTTCTTCGAAGCACTCAAATTGACATTTCATTTTGATTAATGGATATTAAACATGATGATGTCAATTAATTAAAATGAAATGTTTGCTTAGAATATAATCGATGGAATAGAATTTCATGGTGAATGCACGTTGATTTAATTACAAATACGAGAATAAATAATATAAGTGTACAATTATAAAACACTATAAGGTACTCATTCCGAATTGAAGATGGTTACAGCAAAACCTCTCCATATATGAAACGGTAATTGCTCACCATTCCTGTTTCTTCGCAAGTATTTTCATACACCAAGGGACTTGTTCACAGTTCACTTCATTTTAAAACTACTATAATGGATTAACTTCCACTGGGGATTAAATACAGGTTTCAGTACATAATTTTTCATTGCTTTCTCTGATCTACGATAGTTGAAATCGCCAATTATATCAATCGGAGCATGGCATAAATGACAAGTGCAACTGCAGCATGAGCACCTTTTTTCCCTTGTTATTCTCAGCTCAATGTGCAAAAGTTGAGTACTTTACATGTCATAAACTGACACATGGAAGTCAATTGAAGCGTGAAGTGACTCACGAGTGTTTAGCCTGCTATAAATGACAGTAAAAAGTGGCATTTCACACTTTCAGCGACGTTTTAAGAGCAAAAGGTCACGAAAGCTAAAGATCCTACTTTCATAAGCAATCTTTAAATCTTTGACTAAAACCGATGATTTGAATAACGTATACCAGCCATTTGCAGGCTAACATGAGGCGTTATAGGGTTAGCGAGCAAAAAAATAACATGGAATTTCACACGTGTAGGCACATGTAGCGTTATCCCACAACTTAGTTTAGGATCAAAGCCAATGAAAACGACATTTTGGCAGCCTATATATGCTATCCTATATGTACAATGTATTTATACAAACATTTTGCATCCCTAATATAGATTTCCTTGTCACACCACCCGTAGTGCAAAAATGCAACTTCTACAAAAGAAATATTTTTCCATTATAATTTTAGTTGCTCGTTTGTCTGCTTTAAATTTAAACACGTCTCATTGCCAAAATATGCCATTCAATTTTTTAATTAAAATGCCTCACGGCTGTATGCGAGATGAATAGTGGAACATGCAGGACTTTTGTTTAATACATTTGCACAGAGGGAACGGCTTTGGGATTTGCCTACAATTACTTTTCGGAAATTTATATTATAACAACACCTTAAAAGATGAAAGTATAGAACTTTCTGCATTTTATATGGTAGTCAAATTAAGGTTTCAGCGGTTTTCCACCAGTTGTTAGCGAATGCATCTCCTATATCATTCACGACCTTATTTAAAGCACGATATTTCTATTCCACATTTTTTGACTTGAGATTCTCGACATTAATTGGGATTATAACATTTCATCACCCTGTTTTTGCAAGAGATCACGTCCCCTCATACATAGGTTATAGGAATCGAAGTCTGTATTTACAGCATGCAGGGGATTTTCGCGTCGGCGTGGAAGATCAGATTTCACACTGAAATAAACAGTTTTTCACGAAGGGGATCCCAAATATGTAGGCCATAGTTGAACGAGAGCTGATGAAAACACAGGATTTATGTACTTCTTAGACAACGCATGCATATGAACCATCTATGACTTGTTGCACAGATATGAACATTACATTATTTTTTTCTATTTCGCCAAATGTATAGATTAGATACCTTTACTGGAAATGTCATCTCGTACAGGGAAATTTCACAAATATTTTTTTTGTTAATCTTCAGCCCACGAAAAGCAATCGACGCACTTTAAACTACATGCGTAACGCAAATGGATCAAGATAAACGCTACAAGCACTATCGGTCATTACAACATGCTGAAAAGTTGATAACCGAAATTTGTCTTTTTTTTAACGATTAATGTTAATGAAGACAATAGCTGCATTACCAGTTCGCAATCTGAATCGTTATCGCATAATACAAATTTTAAAACGGAAAACTGGAATTGATAAGAGCTATAGCCTACCTAGTTCCAAACAACTTTGACAGAGCGTTACAAACGGTCCGAAAGTGGCATTTTGGGAACACTTCCATTTGTATTTGCCATTTTTGCCGCTCCGAAACAGTAGCTCCTTGGACAATGCGTTGAATTCCGTTTTGTTATCAGAAAACAATTTAGTAGTTGAGTTTCTGAAGGGTTGACTATCACATGCCGTTATGCGAAAAAAGTTGGAGGTAGTATGTTCGTTGGGAACACTACCGTTGGTTAATCCGTTTTCCTGCATTTTCTCTCGCCGCTGCATTATAATTCCGCTTCGGGGCAACCCCTCACTAATGACCGCATTAACAAACGTGGTTTAATCCAAAAATTATCCTTTAAATAGCGCACAAACATCGCGAAACGACCGGGATAAGCCTTACCTGCCAGCTGCGTGTTCGAACGCCACGACGGCGCTGACAACAACAGTGGCCGAAGGTGGAACTAAAAAGCAAGACTGGCTGGCTTCAACAAGACAAAAAAAGCAAACTTATCGAAGCTTGTTGACTTTTAATGACAGTCCCACCAGATTAGATTCAAATTGAAAACTGAATAGCACGCTACGCAACCGAATTCACGACAATTACACCCGTTTTCTCGCTCCCCTAGCCCCCCGCTGGAACGTGCAACTTGGAGGGAGTGTGTAGAAAAATGCTCTCCCAGTAGTTTTCCACATCTTTTCCGCAACCGTTTCGCATATTTGACCGATGACTTTACTGAAAAATTCGACGAAAGGAGCAAAAAAAAAAAAAAAGACCAGGTCGCCTTTCGGAGCTAAATAATCCGTTCAATTGTATACGTGGGGAGTACGTTCACAAAAGCTCCAGGCCCGGGTTCGTACCCCAGGCTAGAAGTTATCATCAAGGTTACCCTCGTGCGGATGAGTTCATTCGGACTATTCGAGGGGGTTGGAAAGATATGGAATAATGATGAGCAGACAGCTTGTGATTACCTTTAGGGGTCATTCCAGAAATCCATATGCCTGGGAAATCAAATGCAAGTGAAATTTAAAATGGCACAGTAATCGTCTGAGAAAACTCATTTATGGACAGTGTAATATTTTCGCGTGCTTCTATGTAATTAGCATTATTCAAATTAATTGACCCATCTACACACCCCGTATTTTAAGAATGACCCCTGCGAGGTTAGTGCCATATGGTAGCTTATTCAAAACTAACAGATGATGTTGACTTTAGCAAGAATTTAAAACTGTTATCGTATTGAAAAGTAATACCAGGAACAGCTTATCTAATAATATAGGGGTGAAATGTACGTGGGGTTCGCAATGTATACATGTTATCGATAAAATATATGTGGCAGTAAACAAGTTATTAATTTAGAAAGCATTTACACGACAACGGCTTTGAGGAGCATTAGTTAAATCCAATCAAGACTCTTACAGCAATTAAGCTGCTTAACTTCCAGCAGTGTGACCGCATAGTATTCCCAACTGGCGATCACGAAAATGGGATAATGATGCAAAAATAAAAAGAGAAAGCTGTATTGGTTTAAACTACAGCTGTTCAGTCCATTAATTTAATAAAACTCCGATTACAATTAAAACCTGGTGGATAAGTGACATATGGATGACCATATTATGGTGAACATGTAACGCCATCTATTGATCCATGTGCAATTGTCCAAAAGTCATTTGGAAAAGCTTACAAGTGTCCACTTTGGGTTGTACAATGCTCAATTGCTCATGAAATTATTGATGAAAAGCAATCAGTATTTCAATTTCCACGGCATCAAGACAGAAAAACAATGAATGTCCTCTAATGACACCTGGAGTGGATTAGGCCTACACATTCCTCCACATATTTTCTGATGGAATGGGAGCCTTGTTCAAGAAGCTCTTGTGGCGTAGCTCTAGTTGGCATCAAGAGATAATTTTAAAACAATGACACAAAGGTAGTTATGGAAGAATGGCGACGCTCCAGCTAATCTCCAAACAAGGACAGTTCACCTTAAAACTGTGCTCAGCCGACCACATACGTCTCAACTCTTGCCTTGAGCACTACTTAAATCCCCCAATGACCCCCCTTAAAACACACACACACACACATCATTTAGAGACAATAAAAAAAGAAGGATCCGATCTCGGTTACACCGTGATTCCCGTTGAACAAAACATACAATCAGTTCCTGGTTGGAAGACAAAACCCGGAAATAATTGCACGCTCGGGTGAATGATGTACGATATCGGCATATGGCTCATCAGATGGGTCACCGAACGCTCGTTAACAGCCAAAAGCAATGTGGGGGTAGATGAAAAAAAAGATTACTTGAGAGTCGGCATTCGGAGCCAGATGCACTTTTTTGAGACACCCTGTACGTGTGAACGCTCGCACGTGCGTGTTTATTTATTCGGGGTTAACTGAGGTCGAGACGATTATCAAAGAAAATACGTGTACTTGTTTAAACAAAGACACCTCTTCCCACCCACGCATATGGTTTCATAGGCGACACGAGTATTTACTCTCGGAAAGGGAACAAATAACAAGGTCCTATAATTATTATGAAAATCAAATGTGTCAATAGCACTGATAGAGGGATCTGACAATCCTTTTGGGCAGTGTTTCTCATCCATTTTCATACTAAACTAGGCTTAAAATTGTCAGGCCAAAACCTGGATTGCAAGGTTCCAAACTAATAGTACAATTCAAGCCCAATCGGTTTATCAGCTAAGAAATTTCTACCAAAATTTCATGAAATACTGAATCCAATTGAGAAAATATGATTTCCACGGACCACGGAAACATGGGAGTCAAGGGACCAAAAGGGTCAATGGGTCAACAACAACACAAAATTGAAAGCATGATAGAATTTAAAAGTAAATTAAAACTACAGGCATCAAAAGTGTTCTTATCAACAATCAAACAGCTAAATTTGAACATTAATCAACGATAAAGAGACAAGCTATGGAATATACTGGCCCACATATTTTGTCCCGAATTACTCTAATTATAAGAAGTGGCAATCTTTTACTAGTCGATTGAATTTTGTTCAAAATAACTGGAATCCATTGTATTAATTTTGTTCAACGGCTATCTATAAATCAATGCTGCAGCTCCGCTTATTTTGTACAAAAGTTTTCTTTGTAACATTTAGCTCCCACTTAAGATATGTTCCGAATCGTTATTTAAATAGACTGCATGCATAGTATGCCCACACAAAACTATATAATAAAAAGAACCCGCATAATATAATTTGATGGTATTCAACATGTCTGGGTTAAGTCGGGCGAGATCACCGTCGAGTACGCACTGTATAGAAACTCGGCTAAAAAACGACTCAAAATCCGCCCTATTTTACATTAATTGATTCGATTTGCATCAACCCTAGGGACATTAGGGGGTAATTGCGAAAACCATACTCGCCAGGTGGCAAACATGCAAATGAGTATTTGCCCAGAGTACACATCCAGTATGCACACTGAGAAAAAATCGTAATTATAAAGAAGCAAAATAGATGCAGAGATACATATAGTTGCATCTGATGCGCGATCTTTCAACAACTGAAACATCCCAGGGTGCTGTCAGGAAATATTTGCAAGAAACATTGTTAGCATAAAAAACTATGATGTTTGCCATCATTATTATTATTGCAAGTCACTGAGAAAAAGCCAAGATGTAGATTATTATCACATCAAGTTTTATTATCTAAAATAAGATTTTATGTTACACTTTCCTACGTCTCATGACAAGAGACTTGTAGAAGCTAAATTTAGACTGCTTTTTCAATAAGATGGTTAGTGAAAATACCACCTTCGTGGTGGCAACTGACAAATAATGTTGCTGAGATTTTTGTTCAACCTCTGACCATGTTGCGCTTACTGTGTTCATCATTGCTCCAACATTATACTAGTTGATTGAATCAAAACTAATACAAATAAATCAAATTATGTCCAATGAATAATAATCAAAATCTGAGAAATCTAGAGGAGTCTGTTTTCTATCCAATCGATACCAAAAGCATACTGTAGATGGAGCAAAAGGTCGTTCTGCCAACATGTGAAAAGCATACCAAACAGTATATGGTTATCTAAACATTTACTTTTATATTTATTAAATACCTTCATAATTAATAGCGCAATATATTTTCGACAACAAAACTCGTTTCTGGCATACACACAGATCATGCAAACGCACTCGTTTTAAAACTACCTGTTTCCAGATTATGTTCAAGCTTAATTCCAAAACTCGTTGCTGTAGAAACTGTGCCTGATGATATATGCTCAAGTACGAACACACCGATGCAATTAAAAATATGAAATCAAAATGAGAAGACTGAAAATTCCATAGCATAAACGGCTGAAATGTATATATACAAACGAAGGCAATTTTCTCGAGGGGTGGATATGTTACCAAAAGGTAAATAACCCATGCTACATCCCACGCCATAAACTCGAGTAGTTATTTGCATAATCTTTCAACTGCTTTATTTATGGGTTTGACTTTAGGTAAAAAAAAAATCAAAAGTAGTTATGATTTGGCAACAAAGCTGGTTTTCAAATGACCTGCCCAAAATAATCCCAAACACTCTTTTCGAGACACCAAGGATCACTTTTCAAAAAAGAAATACGATTCTGGGGTCATTAGATCGTAAACAGGAGTATTTACACATTTTTAAATGGTCTATTTAGAAGCGGTTCATGTGCATGCAACGCGGAAGGCAGACATTTGCACAAGTATAATGCGCTTCAATGAGAGTTAAGCCAAAACGTCATGAATCTTTCACAGAATTTTTTACCCTTTCAACTTGCAAATCATTCAACATGAATTTCTCAATCAACGCATTATAAGCTTTACTAATAAACAGTTTTTTTTGAAAATACACGAACTTTAAACTAGTCTAAACGACCTCTAAACAGTTGCAATTATCCAAAATGGCCTTATATGAGAATAAATGGATGTTGAAAGCATATGATGTATTCTTAACATAATTTAGCCAAAACACTACGAAAATACATGTTCGTTTTAGCATTAAGATTGTACATATTAAATCCTCCGTAATGTGTTGGCCCTATAGGGACTGCACGTCACTTACAATATTATCAGCATACTATTTTCACTCAAGAGAAAGTCTGATTGTTGAGCATCACAATAAATCTTCCTGAACAAAAAGCACTTCGGCTGACATCGCTTGTATCAGGAATGCATTTGCAGGTACACATTATAACAAACTCGAATTTTCCGAAAATTAAGTGCATTCTATTGTTACACAAGGTTCCCTACACAAAAGCAAACAAAAATAACTCTACTGTATTAATACGACTGGATATCGACTAAACACGAGTTGCCATGGGGGTGTATAGTGTCTATATTGATTTTCAAAGATATTGCTGTTTACTACACGCTTTTCCAAAAAAAAAATAAACAGGACAGAAGTTTAATTTTCAGACATATTGGGTCTGCAATCCGATTATCCGAAATTAACTGAGAGGAAAGGCTTTCAACCTCGAAGAAGAAATGACATATGGACAATATTGCACATCTTTCCAAAACTCATGGTATTATGAGTTCATTCAAAGAAAACGATTTCTTTCTTCGATTAAACTTATTTGTAACTATATTATAACCAATATTATATATAAACATGAAACCAACTGAACGTAATGGGTACGCAGGCGTGGTTCTTTTTTGTCGTTAACGTTAAGGTAAGGGAAAGACGGAAAACGTGCACAAACTCTAATCTTGTCGTCCAGAATTTCAGAAAGGTATGTTTGAGGAGCAAATAAGTCAGTTTAGTTGCACATGCGCAGCTCGTTCGGTGCAATTACTCTTGTAATGTAGGCATGAAACGAATTATTAAATATCATTATCTGTGCCTCACCCATTCTCATGCGATTTTATAATAAGCAACAGTGATACGGCCTTGGTTAATACGTAATTAAACGTTTGGTCAAGAGCATTTGATTCGCCCGTCTGATATAAACCAACTAAAGCAGAAAATAACCTTGGAATAGTGGCGTGGTTTCCACGCATTCTGCGCCATATTTGTTTGATTTCAATGCATCGTTGTCACGTTAACTGTTGCTTGAAATATTGCAAAAAGGGGAACAAAAAAAAAAGGAAACATCTGTAGCGAATTGTACAATTACACACCTATTATATTTTGGGAGGTCTGTGTACAAAAATGTGGATTTTTACGAGATATGGGTTGTCACTCTTGCTTAACTGAATTTTGAGGGGGCATGTACATGTTTCTGAGTGAATGTGCTGAATTTATACAATCACGCCACTCACAATTTGTTGCAAAACCATAACGAGAGGAGAGACAAAGTTTACTAAAGCATTTGTGACGTGATGAGTTGTGTGGCAGTAATCTACACTTGGTTTTCGTAATTAGCATTATAAATCGGTTCAGCACCCTCTTGTGGTGTACCAGTCTTTAGCAGGTATTTCCAAGATGGCAACGCTGTTTTACCCCAGCAGTTGTTACAGTAAATTGTCCAAGGTACGTCAACCTGCTACATATTATAGGTCCTTTATATAGATTATGAGATGCATCATCCTTTAGATGATGATCTGTCTATTTAAAAATATGCACCCTGCCACGTTATGATTGTCCTTTAGAAAGACTAAATTAATATTCTCCATGAGCTGATTTCATATTATGACGGTTATAAGCTTTGATCAAATCAAATT
>JAUJYV010002935.1:0-11215 GCA_033995625.1 Ophyiulus pilosus | reverse complement strand
TGATCCAGAATAAAGGTTTTTATACGCCACTAGGGGGCGCTGATCCAGAATAAAGGTTTTTATACGCCACTAGGGGGCGCTGATCCAGAATAAAGGTTTTTATACGCCACTAGGGGGGGGCGCTGATCCAGAATAAAGGTTTTTATACGCCATTAGGGGGCGCTGATCCAGAATAAAGGTTTTTATATGCCACTAGGGGGCGCTGATCCAGAATAAAGGTTTTTATACGCCACTAGGGGGCGCTGATCCAGAATAAAGGTTAGATGCCATTCATAAGGTCGTCCTCAAAAGGGGGGTAAGGGGGTTCTGCTGGCATGTGGACAGGAGAGGGGTGATTGGGGAAAGCCATTAGGGACGTCCACTAATGATGCTATTTTCTATTTAAACGCGTTCGAATGGTCAGTGAAAGGGCTAAGGACACCAGAAGAAATGCGTCCATAGTCTCAAATCCTCGGGAAAGACTGGACTTTTGCCTAAAATTGTGTTAAACACCAGTTAAACACCAGTAGAGGTCAGAAAATTTCCGTTGATCAGTAAAATCGGAAAAATATCATGGAATTGGTAGCGAAAGAGGTGCTTGAAAATTTATAGGATGGGCCTTTTAATGTTTCACAAATTTTCTGGACACCCTACTTTAAAAAAAACTAATAATAATAAGGACGTCTATAAGGGATAGGGGAGGGGGGGGGGGGGTCTGTGATAAAATGGACACAGTATGGACAGGGGGTGATGGGAGTCATTTTTGAATGGCCCCTTAGTTTCCGAAAGTGACTCACCGTTTGGTTTCCCGGGGGCGACCGCGGCACTCGGCTTCGACGTCTCTGCCGGCTCTGGGACGGCGACGACGGTGGTGGAGGCGGATGTTGTCGGTCCGGGCTTGGACAGGGTCTCTGTCTCGACCGGCTTCAGGACCTCTGTGGCTGCAGGTTGAACCTGGTTCTTCAGGTTCTTGAGCGCCAGGATGTGTTCGTCGCCCACTGGCGGGTAGCCCTTGACACCTCCTCCGTCGGGGGCGCTGCTATCGCCCGGAGGGTTGGTGTCCAAGATGGCACTGGAGTAGTGGTGGTGTGACGTGAACTTGCACTTAAAGTCCGTTGAAGGACCGCAGTCGAACAGGTAGCAGCTGCCCTTGTCCTGTGGGAAAATAAGCAACAGAGAATTAAGCCGCCATCTTGTGTTTTTAAGTTGTTTAGTTTGTTCAGTTCAATAAAATTTCTGTACCCAACACATTTAGTATCAAGATTGATGGTGATGTTTAAGAAATTGTTATTCAATGTTCTTTTTATGACTCAACATTTTGTGAAAATTCTCAATGTTTATTTAGCGATTATTCAGATCAGATTCCAATCAAATTACTGGATTCAGTTTGTTATAAGGATATCTATAATAATTTTCTTTAATGAGTTTACGGTTCGTCATTGATGTCCTGACCCATTTAATAATACTCAATGAATGCAGTTATCGATTTTTGTGTCTTCCAATGATTCTTTCGGCTTCATCAAAGTATTTTGAATCTTCTAGAATCCTGCTGTTTGTTGTATGGTTTTTTAGTATGTTTGTTGGTTGGTTTTTCTGAATTGGGCAATATCAGGATTTATTCTTGATTCATGGAAATTTTGAATTAACTTGGGTTTATACGTAAAGTTCATTTGGTGTTTCTGCGAACTATTAGAATTGTTTTGGTTTTCATCGAGATTGCATTTAGATTCTTATGGTTTTTCTGATTTTGTTGTTGCCATAGATTATTTGGATTTTTGAAAAAAAATTTCTGCCGATTATTGAAATTCTATTGGTTTTGTTGCCAAATTTTGAGATTAGTTTGGATTTTCTGCCATATCTTGGATTCTTTTTGTTATTATTTCGGCAAATTGAGATTTATCTGGCTTTCTATACTGCGTTTTCAGTTAATTATTGAAGGATTCTTTACATATTTTCTAATGGCCCTTTTGCAAAGGGTCATAGATTAAGAAGGTGTCCAGTAACCTTTTAAAATTGGGAAATATGCTTTTGAATTTTATCAACACGAAAAAAAATCAAGAATCATGCTTGGAATTTGTGTTCAAACACCGGTTTATGCAGAAATTTATTGAAATCTCTGCCTTGGAATTGTTGCCATAGATTATTTGGATTTTTGAA
The DNA here is from genome assembly GCA_033995625.1 of Ophyiulus pilosus. NCBI lineage: Eukaryota > Metazoa > Arthropoda > Diplopoda > Julida > Julidae > Ophyiulus > Ophyiulus pilosus. The sequence continues at coordinate 9,079 of JAUJYV010002935.1, read as the reverse complement.
AAAAAATTTTCTGCCGATTATTGAAATTCTATTGGTTTTGTTGCCAAATTTTGAGATTAGTTTTGATTTTATGCCATATTTTGGATTTTTTTGGTTATTTTTTCTGCAAATTGAGATTTATCTGATTTTCTATACTGCGTTTTCAGTTAATTATTGAAGGATTCTTTACATATTTTCTAACGGCCCTTTTGCAAGGGGTCATAGATTAACAAGGTGTCCAGTAACCTTTTAAAATCGGGAAATATGCTTGAATTTTATCAACACGAAAAAAAATCAAGAATTATGCTTGGAATTTGTGTTCAAACACCGGTTTATGCAGAAATTTATTAAAATCTCTGCCTTGGAATCCATGCAATTTTTCAACAAATTTTCTCCACACCCTGATTAAAAAGACCCGCTGTTCCTAATGATAACGCATGACGAATTTCTGCAAAATATATATCGAGGGATTCTAGGAAGGATCCTCATGCATGCAGGATGCTGCTATCCGGAAACTGAACGGACACTGAACGGAAACTGAAAGCCTAGCTAACAAACAACTGACGCTCGGACTCTCCCTCTTGCGTGTCATGGGAAAGGACCTTGTTTTTAGAAAATGATGGGCTCACCTTTTGCTCGAAGACGGCCACGTTGCAACCGGCCGTTTGGCAGCACCAGGACAGGCATTGATGCTCAGAGGGCACCTCCGTCTCGTTGATGTATTTGGCCCCAAGAAGCCGAGAATCCTGAGTCCGGATGATGGTGTCGCCGTTCACCTGGAAACGCCCCTGCGTGCCGCACACCACTGCTTCGCCATCACTCTGCCTTGGAAAATGTTGTCCAACCACCACCGACGTTGGCCATCCCAACAACAGCAGCGGCAGAAGGAGGTCCACGTTCAGGATGCAAAGGGCTAATCCTCTGGTGCCCATCGTGATGGTCATTCGAGACCCAAGATGCGCATTTTCCCACTCGATGGTCTCATCACAAACGTTCGCTTCACTGCGTGGCTCGGGACCTGAGTTTTGCTCGACGCGCATGCGCACTCGTATCTGATGCCGAATGTGCAGAGCGGCCGCCATATTGGGAGTCGTACAAACATGTACGACTGTTTCAGACCTTTTTGATAACATTTATGAAAATATGCATGCAACACATGTACATCCAACCCTAGGTCAAGGAGAGTGTGCATGCGTATATGAACGTTTCATGCGATTTTGATGAAATTTGTGCAAAAGGAGTTTTTCAACTAGGGCGAAATCCATTCTGTGACTTGGGCTACTGTGCACAAAATCTTCCAAACCCGTATTTAACTTGCTATACATAATTATACATTTATTTGAAAAATATGTTCTACTAAGCTGCAGTTCCATTGCATAGTTAAAAAATAAATAAACTGGGTTGGAATTCGAAATGTAAGCGCATTGAGATTTAATGGAGATTAGGGCACTTTTTTATATAAAAAACAGCGCGAATTGTGCAGAGATATTGCTGAAATTTTCACAATAAATGTCTTACATCTGTTCGCTCTTTGGAGAAAATCGTACAGCATCTTAAATGTTATTCAATTACCCATTTGCTGAAATCATAATTCATTTCTTCCAGTTCTGTTAAACATACTATACGATTAAATTAAATTGGACTAAATCCATATATTTTATGGTGTTTATTTTTTGTTGCCAAATTAGTGATTACAATTGAAAAATTACTGTGGTCACCGAATATATTTTAACCTAGTTATAGATTATACGAATCGATTTGCACCTAGGTTGAAATCCATTGCGTGACCACAGCTGTTTTTAAGAAATCATTACCTTTTTTTTTAGAGAAAAGTATAACATTTACTAATGACAAGGTGGTTGGCTGATTGCGACATATTAGGACTAGACTGTTGTCCTATTAGGCTGAATTTTTTTTTCCGCCCTTCAACTGTTGATTTGATTAATCATCCACTGTATCATTTCATCAAGATACATTTCTGATTAAATACTTATAGCAGTTTTCAAATCGATTACTACTTTCTGCATGATTATTCCAGTAATTATCATTTGTTCGTTAGAATTACCAGTGACCTATTATCATTGTTAGTGAAAAATAACACTAGCGACAAATGAATAACTGACATGTGCAGATATAAAATTGATTAATTTAACCCGAACCTACATGTTTTAGAACGTAATTGATTCCACACAGTAGCAGAAATTTATAAATTGTAAACAACTACAGTGAACTGCAAGAATCTCCGTCATTCATTGTAATTGAGATAAGATATCAGTTGAAATCTGGAGGATAAAATGCGAAATATTTTTGTTTACAATTATGGTTGTCGTAATTAACCGTGATATTCTTCCTTATGGTAAACATTTTTAGTTCGGCTGTGCTCGACATTACTCTGACAGTTTTGTTTCTTCGTTATATTTAAAAAAATGTACTTTAACAAAAGACCAGTGACCAACTTAAAACCGTTTATGCAGGTACTGATGTTACTACATTTTTATTTCTGTTTACGTTTTGTTATGATATGTTAGAAATTCGTTTTGTAATTCACATCGGGAAATGTGCTTGAATATTTATCTAATCAGAAAAGTATGGAATTATGCTTGAAATTCGCGTTGAGCGCCAGTTTATGCTTAAATTTCCTACCAGGGTCGGGAAATTTTCATTAATCTGAAAAATTCTTTTTAAAAAATGGAATAAAGTATAGGTTTTTTTCAAATACTCTAGAAAAATGTTCAGATTGCTTGAAAAAATATTGTGGCAATTGGCAGTGGTCCTTGAAAATTGAAGGGATGAGTATTGAATTCCTTGAATTTTTTCCAGCAAATTTACTGGACATCCTGTTAATCCATTGAAATAATATGACACTAACCCTACAGTACATAAACAATTGAAGTTCGTTTGATTTTAATTAGCATTTTATGATAGTGAAATTAAACTTTGAGCTTTTCTACTTATATGTACGGATGTGCATATGCGTTTTAAATATGTAAGCAAGGTCACATTTTCTGAAAGTCTTTCTTTTGACGAAAAATCGTTTTCCTCTCCTTATTCTTCAACTTCCTCTTTCCTTTGACTCGTGTGTAATACTGCATATGGTGATATATCCCCGACATTGTTCAGGTCCTTTATGATCCGAGTACTAGTCTTTGGGCCTCTAAATTTCAACCAACAAATCCCAGCCTCATGCAGAGGGCAAAAAATACCGAACGATCGATGTCGTAATACATTAACGTCCCGCCCCACGCGAGTCCCAACATGGCCGCCACGCTAGTCTCGCAACGGGTCTTTGATTACAATTTCCCTCTACCCTCAACGCGCAGGCGTGCCTTATCACGTCCTATTGGACAATATGGGACCCGCGTTGTTAGCCTAGGTGCCGTGTGTGGGAAGTCAGGAGTGCGGGAACACACCAAGCACCGTCATCATTATCCCCATTGTCTTTCTTTCTTTTGTTGAATTCGGTTCTATCTCCCTCCCTTCGGACACTTCGGCTTTTTTATTTCCACGACACCATGCTCGATATTTTCGCCGCCACATGGATTATTGTAGACTCGTGAGAAATCAAATTTGAGCACCACCGCGATTCTAATTTCGTGCTTTTTTTTGTCTTCTCTCCGTGTCCGTTGTTGGTTTCTTTTCTACCGAAAATCCCACGACAACACAGGATCATCCCATGGCTTCGTTACACCCGATGGAGTGCGGCCTAGCGGCCTTCCCCGGTGCCGGGGCCAGCGCCAACGGCCAGGGGTCACCGGCCAAGGGCCACAAGGAACGGCATGTAGAGTTCGAACCCGGCAAGGTGGAGGTACAGGAACGGAAGACCAAGTTCCTCACTGCCAAGTACGGTACTCACCAGATGAACCTGATCAAGAAACGACTGAGTGTCGAGATGTGGATGTATGACGAGCTCCAGTTTTTGTACGACACCGACAGTGACGTGAGTAACTATAGCTTTTTTTATTATTATCGTATTTATGTTATGCACCCCTATTTAACCTGGGCCCCAAAAAATACCTTATTGGTCTTTCACCAGATTGTTCTATCGATTTTTCTTTTCTCACGCTAATGGGGTACAATCAATCATTTTTATACCATATATATTGCACAATATGAAATATTGCTGCTTATAAATGACTTGACTGTGAATAGAAAAATCAAATTCGTCATTTGAAAACATTGGAAAGGCGGATACAGAATGAAATCGGTTCGTCAAAGGGCCTTTCATAAGGAAATCTTGAGGCCCTTCAATGTCAAAGTAGGCTTTGGTAAAACACAGGGGTGGATCTCTAGTCCTCTACATAGAGAAGTCATTGGGCCTTTCAATGTCATGGCAAGCTCTTGTAAAACACAGGGGTAGACTCTACACAAGAAATTTATAGGACCCCTCATTGCCATAGTAGTTAGTCTCTTCTAAAACATAGGGGTGGACCCCTACGCAAGGAAATCATTGGGCCCTTCACTTCAATGTAATGGCGTGCTCTTGTAAAACACAGGGTTAGCCCCTACATATGGAAATCATTGGGCCCTTCAATGTCACGGCAGGCTCTGATAAAACAAAGGGGTAGGCCCCATACATACGACCCGCATTGTCATGACAGGCTCTGGTAAAACATAGGAGTGGGCCATTACATAAGGAAATCATTGGGCCCATCATTATCATGGCATGATCTGGTAATAAAGCACAGGGGTTCTACCTAAGGTTCTACCTACTTCTACCTAAGGGCCCCTCATTGTCATGTGCGGCTATGGTAAAACTACTATCAATTTTCCCACAACATTTGTTTTCCACGGTTTGTTAGTTTTTTCCCCATTACTCCTATTATTAAAAAAGTAAATGTGGGAATAATTGAAAACCTGGAATTCTCGTGAAATGTCATGTCGAGTTCAATCATTTAGATATTTGCTTAGTTTGCAAGTTAGCTCAGGAGTGTTTTGGGGCACATTTTAAATAGGGTAGTTTTATCATTAAAAGTGTCTAAGGTTCTCTCTTGACGACCTGCATGCACTATTACGACTTGCCAATGGCTGACATACGGGAATGAAATTAACATTGCTTCGTCATTGGAATGGCTACCCTTATCACTTCCTGGCATGCGCACTTTGTCCTAAAGGCATTTTCGACCAGATAGGGATAGCGATAGTGGAAACCCACTCGAACGTAACCGATAAGCGTCGAGGTATTATCGTTCATGACAGTGTACTTTTTTTTTTGTTGCATCCCTTTCAGAATTGCAAGTTTTGTGTCTTGAAAAGTGTAATTAGGTTGCATGGTTTGCTCAAACACTTGTGTTGGTCTGGTTCCAGTGTTTCCTAAAACACACGTTTTAATCAGGTTCCAGGGTTTGCTCAAACACATGTTTGATCAGGTTCCAGGATTTGCTGTGTTCAGCACCCTTTTCAAGTCCTTTTCACCAAGATGCCGTTATGCCCCAGAAGCGAGCGTTTTCAGCACCCTCTGGTGGCGTATGTGTATTTAACATGGTTGCTCCCTCAGTTCAATTAATTCTATGTTATGTACCCTCCAAGTCAACACCAAGATGCCCTTATGCCCCAGAAGCGGCCATGTTTTACAATTACCGCTACAATGCTGCTAACAGCACTGCAAACAATGGCAGCTTTTGGAGTACATGGGCGCGGCCATTTTGGAAATGTCATGCTAATGGCCCGTACGCCACCAGGGGGCTCTGAACAGAAGTAACGGTTATTTGAAGCGTGCTCCGCATGTGTTTTTCGCGATGTGCTCGTCTGCCTTTGGCGAATTTCTCCGAATTGTGTTTGTAATCCCTCATTATGTGTTCATAATCAGGCGCTCGTTATTCATTATTCAGCAGTTAAATCTCATTATCTTGGAATTATGCATGCCAGCTGTCGCAAATTAAGTGCTCTCGATTGAGTGAGCGATAATGCGAGGTCGTGAGGGGGGTCACCTGAGGTGCGGTGTGAACTTAATTGCTGCAAACGCATTACATAAACGCAATGCAACTTCCACATTGCCCCAAATATGATTTAAAAAAAATATTAACCTTTAATGTAGTGCTTTTTGCTCCTTTCAAACGCAAGACCTCAAGTTGGAGCAATAAGCACTAATGTGCCACTCTGCGTGTATACATGTTATGCACACAGTAGAGGGGAACTTGCTGAGTATGCCAAGTGTTATAAACGCATGCAGTAGGGATGCTGAAAAGATCTGTTCGCCATCTGGCTCATTCTGGCATCATCTCAGACATGGAATGCATTTTTTGTTGTTGTTGCTTTACAGAATGCAACGTAGGTGCCGCTGGAAAATTGTAATTTGCGAGCTGGTTGGTGCCCGATGCATCAAAGGGCGCTGCAGGTTGTAATGGGCAGTGTGATGCCAAATGCATCATAGGGGACGCTGGAAGGTTGAAATGGGCGGTCTGATGCCAAACATGCATTATAGTACTATGATAGGGGGCGCTGGAAGATTGAAATTTGAAGTATGGTGCCAAATGCATCATAGAGGGCGCTGAAAAGTTGCAACGGGCAGTGTGATTCCAAATGCATCACAAGAGGCAATGGACGGTGTGATTCGAAATGCGTCATAGGGGCGCTAGAAAGTTGCAATGGGCGGTCTGATGCCAAACATGCATCATAGTACTGTGATAGGGGGCGCTGGAAGATTGAAATTTGCAGTATGGTGCCAAATGCATCATAGGCAGCGCCGGAAGGTCGCTATGGGCGGTCTGATGCCAAACATGCATCATAGTACTATGATAGGGGGTGCTGGAAGATTGAAATTTGCAGTATGTTGCCAAATGCATCATAGGGGGCGCTGGAAGGTTGCAATGGGCGGTCTGATGCCAAACATGCATCATAGTACTATGATAGGGGGCGCTGGAAGATTGAAATTTGTAGTATGTGGCCAAATGCATCATAGGGGGCGCTGGAAGGTCGCTATGGGCGGTCTGATACCAAACATGCATCATAGTACTATGATAGGGGGCGCTGGAAGATTGAAATTTGCAGTATGGTGCCAAATGCATCATAGGGGGCGCTGGAAGGTCGCTATGGGCGGTCTGATGCCAAACATGCATCATAGTACTATGATAGGGGGCGCTGGAAGATTGAAATTTGTAGTATGGTGCCAAATGCATCATAGGGGCCAATCGACGGTGTGATTCCAAATGTGTCATAGGGGGCGCTGGAAAGTTGCAATGGGCGGTCTGATGTAAAAAAATGCATCATAGGAGTACGATAGGGGGCGCTAGAAGATTGGAATTTGCAGTGTGGTAGCAAATGCATCATAGAGAGCGCTGGGAAGTTGCATTGGAAGGGTTGATGCCAAATGCATCATAGGGGGCGCTGAAAGATTGAAAGAGCGGTCTGATGTCAAATGCATCATAGAGGGCGCTGGAATGTTGCAACTTGCGGTGTGGTTGCTAAAGTATGGTGTGGTCGCCAGAGTATGGCGGAAGAACGCCATTTTGTTTGCGTTTATCGCGTTCCACAGAACGTATCATTTTATTTCTGGCACGAGCCCAATTGACCCACACCCTCGGTTGTCAAGGGTGAAAAAAAAAATATTGGGCAATTGAAGTAAAATCAAGGTAAAACTGCCCAGTTTCAGTAACGTAACGGACCATTTAGGCTGGGGAGGGAAATGAGGAAAAAAAGCGCGAATTTGTGCAAATTCAGCGATCTGTGAACAGCAGTAAAGAGAGTTTCCCTTCGTCGAAGCGAATTCCAATATGGCGGCGGGAGGGGTCACGCCTAATTACCATAAGAAGCGATGGTCGCGTTCGGATTCGCGTCGATTCGTTGCGTCCCCCACTCCTAAACATAAATATTTATCGGGTTTACGATCGGGCTGTTTGGTGCAACCAATCCATGCATCCGCAGCACACGCTTGGACGCACAGTGACGCATTCGCGTTATATCGAGTAGGACCTCCTGGCTCGCTGCCAAAGGTCAACGATGGGGGCTATGGAGCCTATGGTGTCATCCTCCATGTCGAAAAAAAAAATATGGACAAATGTTTGAATTCCAATCAGACTTGGGCAAATTGCACTGATTACGAGTTTTATATTCATGTAGCTACCGACTTTGCTAGTTTCGAGAGCGCCATCTATGGAAGTTTTTCGAACGCTACTGTTGTTGTTGTTGTTGTTGTTGTTGTTGTTGTAACTAACCTGTTGTTACTAAATGCCCTCATTTTGCTATTTGGATATATGCAATTGCCATGTTGAATGAGAGTGAGTGCTCAACAAATCCAAAAATCCAATTTTCTGATTATCAAGACGTGATTGGTCGAATGTTCACGTGTATCACTTGTGCCCCAATATGGCTGCCAAATTAGTGTCACTATTGTAATTTTAAAGGATACTATAAGAAAATTGAATCGGACTAAATCTACACGAGGATTTACACAGGTTCAAATGATCTATCCTCTTTATGCTAGCCTAGAACGGTCATCGCAGCTGGGGTCAGAGGTCAAAGGCCTTTTATATATATAAAAAATCGCGTTTTATGACTCTGAGTTGCCAAATTGGATGTGGGTTGACGTCATCGTGACGTCACGTGCATAAAAGGGTAGGGTGATACTACCATGCTGACCACCTACGCGTTTCTTGGCTTTGACCCCTCGTCACCGGTCAGTGTCCAGCTGTTTCACGGGATTCGTGAAAGCCATTATGTGGACTCTTTATTAAACTTTGTTAGTCTTAATTCGTCGTAAGATACTAATAGAGTTTGAGCTAGCCAACGTTAACGAAACGATAACGATAACGAGAAGTAGCGCTGGCGGCCCGGAATGGCATTGGAATGCCATGCTTCGCATAGGGTAGCACATTCCGGGCCGCCAGCGCTGCTTCTCGTTATCGTTTCGTTAACGTTGGCTGGCTCAAACTCTCTAGTGATAAAAAGGGCACCTTAAAGGTCTTAGTATCTTAGTCTTAATACTCTTGTTTTACCTCATCTCATATGGATAAAGCCATTTAACAAAAGATCATCCCCTAAATTTAATATAACACGAGGAATAGGAAGCAAATAGTTCTGGAATTACATGTACAGTGGAACCTCGCTTAACGAGCACCTCGCATAACGAGCAATATAAATTTTTTAAAAATGACTCGCTTAACGA
>JAUJYV010002934.1:0-11219 GCA_033995625.1 Ophyiulus pilosus | reverse complement strand
ACAAGTTGTATCCTTTTCATCTGGACGTATTCAGGAATGAAATTTTCATAAAATAAATCGTTCCGCAGAATTCCGCGGTAATGAATACGGCAATAATTGGGAGGCCGATTAGCTGCGCTAAATATGGCCATTTTGTCGATGACGTAATCGTCTTCTTGCTAGATGAGATCAGTGTTGTCCGTCTCATGGTCCTGAAAAATATCAAAAATGAAAAAACAATAAGATAAAACGACAAGAATTAATGTAATATATAATTATGTTTTCTATTATGCGTTAATAATTTAACCAGAAAACCATATTTTAATATAAAAATAGCCAAAAAAAACTTCCGTTGCAAAATGACCACATATCCAAAAAGGGAGCAACAGTGTACAATGTCCTACAATGCAATGCGAAACATCTGCTGGTATGCGGAGAGGAGGAGGCGGGGGGAGGGGGGCATAGCCATTCTGGACGTGCACTAATGATGATATTTTTTAGGTTTTGGATTTTCTGTTTAATTGAGTCACTGAAAGGGGAAATGTGCACCAGAAGAAATGTGTCAAGTCCCAAAGTCGGGAATTTATGCTTAAATTTGAGTAAAACACCAATTTCATGCTGGAATTTCTTTTCGAGGTTAGGAAATTTCCGTTAATCAGAAGAATCTGGAAAAATATCGTGGAATTGGCAGCAATACAGCTGCTTGCAAATTTATAGGATGGGCCTTTGTATGTGCCAACACATCTTATGAACACCCTAATTTTCAAAAAAAATTAAGGACGCCCATGAAAGGGAGGGGGGGGGGGGTCTGTGCTAAAATTGACACCATACAGGCAGGGGCCCTTCATTTTATTTATTTTTTTTTTAAAGTAGGGTGGCCAAAAATGTATTGTCTAATACAAAGGCATATCCTATAAATTTTCAAGAAACCATCTCGCTGCCAATTCCACGACATTTTTCCAGATATTTCTGAATAATGGACATTTCTTGACCTCGAAGAGAAATTCTAGCATAAAATTGGTATGTAACACAAATTTAGGCTAATACCCGACTTTCTCAAGGTTTTACAAAATAAAGTACATTTGAGACTGGGTACATATTTATTGTGGTGTCGTTTTACCTATTCACTCATCTAACACATTCTGTGTATACAATCTCGCTCTTGAAAGTTCTTTAGAGAAACGCTGATGTACGAATGATCCCGATTGGCTTGAGGATATCACCTCCAAATGTAAGTAATAGTATGCTAAAAAACGAAATCCACTGATTTTCGAAATGTTGGATTTTATGTTCAAATGCAACGTTTTCGTAAGAACAGGAGTTAATTAAATTCATAATACTACAACTATCCTTCTAAAAACCAGATTACAAGCTAAAACGAAGGACTTCAACCGAAGGACAGCAAACGAAAATAGCTTCCTAGACCCACACATGAGAAACTCAAAACTATAGAGATCATGTGTTGGCTTAACAAAGGCTCTATCAAACTCAAATGAATGTTTGATTGTAATATGCAATTACCTGAAGACTGGATGACAATTTGAACTTGACCGGCCATCTTGATGCAAAAACAACAACAAAGTGCTTTCGATGCTTTCGAGGAAAAAAAATGGTTTTAAGCTAAAGCGCCTTAATCTATTAATTGTCACTCTGACACTATGTGGCGCCCTTGTTAAAAAACAAAACAAAAAAAAACCTACATAAATGTGCTTTCGGGAAATAACGTATTAAGCTGATGCGCTTTAATGTCTTATTTTTCCCGCTTATCGCCACAATGCATGTATTTAAAGTTTCAAATTTATTCGAAGGCGGACATGTTTGAGAAAACCGCAAATCCACATTGTTTTTTGCTGCAATAATTCACCGAGCTTTGAATACAGTGCTTTGAATATTTTAAGTGGGGCAGTGATTTTTCGATAAAATCTTTAAAAAAACGCTGTATCCCTGTTAATTCTTTCTCGATTCTCAGTTTTTGGTGTTAAACCACGCGTATCTATATGCCTTTGATCCTTTCCTAGAAAAAAACCGCGATTTTAGAAGCGATTATTGTTTTGAGTAAAGATTTTATAGGGTTCCATAAGTTCTGTCCAGTGTCACTTAACATTGCAATGCGATGCATTAATGTTAATTAATCTAAACTTTATACAGATGATCAATTTGACACGTAAAGAAAAGTTACACAATTTTGTGCAATTTTGGCACTTGAAATGTATTGCCAGTCAGGTATAGCAGAGATGTAATACATGTTTATCTGCTTAGAAACAACATGAGTTGGCCAACGTAGTCCAATTTTGAGGTAGGAAAGATAGTGGAATTTCTAAATACTGAGTTGATGTGAAGAGAATGGCGGAGAGGTAGAACGAAGGACCAGAACGAGGACGAAAAGGCCAAGAGGAGGGAGTTCAGGTCAGTGCAGGAGTATAAGTTCCAAGACGCATTTTAATGTGAAGAGAATGGTGGAGTGGTAGAGCCGATGATCTAGATTATCTTAGTCAGCACGAATTCCTCGCTGTAATATAACGTTAAATGTCGATATTCTTTTTAAATTTGCCGCTCTGTCGTCTGTATTCCATGTACAGTCGAACCCGCCTAATTGCACAGCGACCCGCCAAGCCGAAAATGTGCAATTAACCGGTTTATGCAATTATCCGGTCACAATTCTATACAAAAGTTGCACATGGGGCTTGTAAAATATGTGCATTTATCCGGTGTGTGCAATTATCCGGGTTCACATCATGTACAAAACATAGGGCAATAGTTCAGCACATGGAGAATATGTGCATTTTATCCGGTCTGTACAATTAAGCGATGTGCAATTACATGGGTTCGACTGTACAAACAGTTATCGTCAACATTATATTTAATTACAATAGCTATAAACATAGCATTTAGATAAAACAAACTCTTCAGATATTATGTTAGAACATTTATTTTTGTTGCCATTTTTTCCATTGACCACTCTATGAAATATATGTTTTAATTTACAGTGTATTACGCATACATATACATCCATTAAAAGTCGCCTAGTACTAACTAATATCTGTTCTAAATCCTGATAAACTATTTCGTAACCTTTGAATGTGCCTTAAAATACACTAAAATTAAACAATTCAATGGGCTTAGTTAGGTGAGAGATTGTACATGCAGTATAATTTGAGTGTTGATATTCAACTGGTGAATAGCATACATACAAAGTTTGTATTTATGCTGTTGAGGTAATATTTCTGATTACTTAATTATCTTTATTTATTTTCTCTTGCACGTATTGGAAAAGAATAAACCTATATCTCCAGTATCTTTGTAATTTGGGGAATAAGAGGGACACTTGAGGGAAACATTCATATGTGCAGGAGGATAAAGTCAGGATATAGCCGTTTTAAGCTAAATCATGGCAAAGAGGGCATTTTTTGTGTCGAAAGCCTTGACCCTTACAAGTTGTTTGACCCAAAGTTTCCACTATCAAGTTTCAAAATTGAGTCAAAATTCAGTCTTATTGCAAGCAGCGTTAATGCTGCATCGATTAATAATGAATTCGCTTTACCAGTACTTGTTTTTCTGTTATGTCTTAAGTTTATTTAATGCTGCAGGTTGGGGTGTGACGATATCTTGCGAAGATGACAATGGTAATTCGGTAGACTACTGGTGAGTTTGCTGAATGAGATATCTTCCAAATCTTTGCATTTTGGTTTTGTCAGTTTTCCATTGTAGGTATGCATATAAACTGCCTCGAAATCAGACACATGAAAGTGAAAATGTCGCTCAAGGGTTAGCATATGCTTTTCTGCTCTCATCTGACGCACAAGTAAACGACTGGACGTTGTCACAATTTGGTATTGATAACTCCCAATCCATGATGGGACGAACGTTGGCATCTATTTACACTGAACCAAGATCCTCGGTGAGTTTGAAGCTGATATATACTTAATTCGGTGAATTTGAAACTTTGCGCAGGAATCAACAATGTCGAAAATTAAAACCCTGAACATTTCTTACGGAATTATAAAAAACAACAAGAAGATGAGTTGAGAAGATTTGTGGGGAATCTAATTCAAAATTCATGAGCGTCAGTGATCAGAGAGTTTTAATTCAATTTGGATAAATATTTGTTTGTAGTGTGACAATCAGCTTTTTAAACGTTTAAATTATATATCAATTAGGATTTGGCATTTGTGTTGTACAACGATGAATTTCCTGACGGTTTAACCTCGTTTACTAAAGGTCATTCTAAAGGTAACCTTTTCAAGGTTAAAGTTTATTGCCATTAGAGAGTTTGAGCCAGCCAACGCCTTAACGTTAACCTTAACGTTAACGGGGGGGAAGGGAGAAGCCACAGACTGCACTATCCAATGAATTAACTGTACGCCATGCTCCCTCATGACATTCATTTAGTTCATTGGGTAGTTAAGTCCTTGGCTCCTCCCTTCCCGCCGTTAACGTTAAAGTTAACGTTAAGACGTTGGCTGGCTCAAACTCTCTATTGTTCACTTACGTGATACTTTGGGTGAAACAAATTAGTTTAGCTCATTCTTGCACCATTAATTAGGCGTTTTGGTTCTGAACGAATTGGGAGGATTTTGGATAGTGCAGAGCGTACCTAGGTATCCCCCATGGGCAGATTCGCCTTATGGTTACCCTCCAACTGGCCTCACATATGGGCAGTCATTGGTGTGTATCACCATCAACATTGAGCAGGCAGACAAAATCGGTATGTGATGGTTTCTTTTGCAATGGGATTGGCTTTAAATTCAATTATTAAGTTTATTAGTGAGATTAAAAAAAATATTTTGCAGGCAAACAATTGCAATATAGCCTCCCCAATGTGTACAATTACTCGATGCCGGCATGGGTCCAACGGACCTTACCGTCTTTATTTGATGCAGTGGTCAACTCGAAACATGTGACCAGCGCGCCATGGTTCAATATTCTGGAGATCTCGTCTGCCGGTGGTTCCATTTTCACTTGCTTTTCGAAACACACCAAATATGGCAAAGGTAACCACGCAGTGAAAAGTATATTTTAAGTTCAGGGGAGCAAATATCGGTTGCCATAATTTACATAATATCAAATATCACTTCTTAGATGTTTATGGCGATCTGCTCGCTCCTACGCTACAGTCGGACCTTAATGTTGAGACGTGGCATCACGGTAGAGACAAGATTCCCTCAAACTGTACTTTATACGAAGTGAAGAACGTTGCCAAGGTTTCCATGGGACCCTTACAGTACTCCTTCAATAATTCGTACGACCATGCAAAGTGGGCCGTTGCGCCTGAAAACGCAATTAATCCATGGATTTGTGTTGGCGACAACAATCGAATGGTAAGCTTTCAAGTCCGACAAATATCAGGGGTGGATTAAGTCAGTTAGGCCCTTCGTCCTATTTAATTAAAATATCGAATTTTTGTGTATTGGAACATTTGGAAAATGCATGACAATTTTGTCTGGGAATATGTTTACGAATTTAACTTAGAACAGTTTTTCATACTTGTCTAATTTTTAAAAACAAATCCAGTCCGTTTAGGAAGAATGGGGGATCCGGATCCCCTAAATCCACTACAGCACTACCAATATACATGCATGGCTAATTTTTATTGAAAATAATAATTGAAATGTATTTTGCACAGGTCTCACAAGAAGCAAGAGCAGGTTTAACGTTATGCTTAAGCTCAACTCAAGTGTGGAGTGTATATAGCAAAGGCGTTGCTGGTATCGAATCTTGTCATTGACTCCGATATCACGAATTGCCGTTTTAAATCAGCTAAAGTCTCGTTTTGATTTCCCCCAAGAACAATTATGTTTGTACTCTGATTACGAACCAATTGAATTCTGAATACGAACTGGGTCATGTGAGGCAGAGTGGGGGTGGGTCACAGGTATTTGAGGGAATTTTATCAGCAGTGAACACGATTCTATTATTAAAATCAATGTTTTTTTCTTGTTCACGTGTACTTGCCATCTGGTATCTTATCCTTTGTTAATCAAGGTTTATTTTTGTAATTCTTTTTCTTATCAATACATGGCTTTAACAGGATTTTGTCTTTTTTTTAAAGCTATATTTATAATATTGCATGGTCCTTATCATAACAAAGATAAAGGAGCGATTTAATTTCACATAAAAATCCTGCTTGCTGTGCAGGTATTTTGTCGTACTTTTCTAATTTATTGAAGCAACAAATATTAACAATAATAATGCGACAGTTAGCATTACTTATTCTACTTTGTGGTTGTTTAACTCGTAGCTTAGGGGCTGGAGTGGTTTGTAGGGATGATAATGGAAACGAAGTAGATTGGTAAGTACATTGTTGGTTTGAAATCGTTTCATTTTTTGAATGAGAATATTTCTTTACCTGTGCCAAATAGTTAAAAATGTGTGCAAAAATTGACAAAGCCATTATTATTATTCATGAAAATAGCATACTTTATATTGTGATTATAATTGATAAATTTGGAAAAGATTTGTAAAATGTTTTACTGTATTTAGCTATATTTTTAACTATCCCTAAACCAATATACAGTCCAACCCACTTAATTGTACATCAACTAGGCAAGTCGAAAATGTGCAATTAACCGGTTTATGCAATTATCCGGTCACAATTCCATACAAAAGTTGCACACGGGGATTGTAATATATGGGCATTTATCCTGTGTGTGCAATTATCCGGGTTCACATCATGTACAAAACACAGGGCAATGGTTCAGGGCATGGAGAATATGTGCAATTAAGCAGTGTGCAATTAGGCGGGTTCGACTGTACACAATACTATGTCCTGTATACCTAGTCCTGTTCGTCTGTCAGGTTCATGATAATTTCATAAGTGCAAATTTTCCAATAAAAATAAATCTGTTAAAACGTTAAAATTGAGCACCTAGAACATCACTGATTGAAAATAAGTTTTTCAACTCAAATTGGTCAGAAAGTACTTTGTTTTGCGGATATTGTTTAGGAAAGGGCTTCGGAAACTTAAGATAGTCTATTTGGTTTAGGTATTACGCAATTAAGTTGCCAGCAAACGACTCCAATTCAAACCCAGAAATTGCATATGGAGATGCATACATATACTTGCTGTCTTCAACTCCAGATGTGTACGACTGGACCCTGTCTTCTCTGGGAGCTGACAGCGATCAGTCGATGATGGGAAGAACATTATCACCCATTTATACACCACCAAGAGCTGCCGTAAGATTTTGTAGAAAATGTTTTTCTTTTTCCAACTTTCATTGCTTAACATCCCAGTTTTGTTTTTTGTTAAAAGGATTTAGCATTTGTATTATACAACGATGAAAATCCAGATGGCAATACCTCGTTCACCAAGGGCCACTCTAAAGGTAAATGATCTACAGCGTTTCAAAAAATACTTATTTGATTTCAGAAAAGATTTTGTAGAATCAATTTCCTCTGGGGCTTTAATTACTTATATTTATTCATTTATAAGGCGTTCTGGCTGTCGACCAAGATGGTGGTTTCTTCATGGTTCAAAACGTGCCCAAATACCCTGGTTGGGCCGACGGACCATACACGTATCCATCATCGGGGCACATGTACGGCCAGGGGTTCTTGTGTATTACCATAAAAACCGACCAAGCTGATTCAATTGGTAAAAAGCAGTCTCATGCAGACACAGTTACATTGCGAATTGAGCGATTTGATAACACAATTGGAACAAATTCTTGCAGGCATCCAATTTCAATACAGTCAGCCAAATATTTTTGATTACACAATGCCATCTTGGAGTGAGGCAGCCCTTCCCAATCTCTGGGATGCAGTCGTCAACGTGAAGGAGGTGCAGAGCGAGCCTTGGTACAACATACTTGATATCCAATCGGTCGGAGAAGTGACCTTCACAGTATTCTCCAAACATACGAATTATGGCAAAGGTAAACTTAATACTTAGTAGTATAAATGATATAATTTGTCTTTAAATATATTGAATAAAATAAAATGGCCAATCTATTCATTGGTACACCTTGAATAAACTTTTTCAGACATATATGCAGATCTGATTGCCCCCACACTACAGACAGATCTGTACGTGGAAACATGGAATCATGGGGATGACGAAATGTCAAACTTCTGTAGTCCATACAGAGTTCAAAACGTGGACGAATTTGATGTGACCCCCGCCAATTACTCGTTCAGCAATTATTGGGATCATTCGAAATGGGCTGTTGCACCACCGAATTCCAACACTCCATGGATCTGTCTGGGAGATAACAATCGCATGGTTAGTGGTACATTGCTTAAAACACATTACTCTGCTCGAAATTTGGAAACCTTGAAATTTTCGTAATTTTTTCCTTAATAGCATACACAGGAGGCTCGGGCTGGTTTATCTGTGTGCCAGCAGTCAGTAACGGCTTGGAGTGCTTTCAGCAGGTCTGTGGTCGCTGTAGAAGCATGTAATGACACCAACGGTATGTTACCAATTTTGTATATTTGTGGTCGTATATATCGAGGATTATCAATTTTTATCACGTGGTTCAATTTTACTTCAAAAATGTATTTTAAGACATGCAATTATCGATCGCTAAATTACGAATGACATTTTGGTTTCTCGTATTCGTATGTATGCAACCTTGCATGGTAAAAGTACATCAGTAGTGGTTTATAATCTATATTGCAAATATAGATTGCATTTTTACATTTTTTCCATGACATTTACACGTGATGTCTTTTTTTTTCTAGTTCAAGCATTGGGCTGCTACGATGATCAAGGCAATCCTGTAGACTGGTAAACTTTCAAATTCCTCTTAGCTTAAGAATTGCATTTGGATAGCTAACTTCTAAATACATTTGAGATACTAAAATACACGTTGTTGTTTATTTATAATAATAAATGCTTAGACAAATAAACGGCATAGATTTTTAATTAATGTGACATTAGTCAAGTTGTTGAAACATAAAGAATTCTCTATCCATTTTTTAGGTTTTTCGCCTATAAATTACCTCAGAACGATAGCCAAAGTGAAGAAACGATAGTTTATGGAGATGGTTACGTGTACATGTTGTCAACAGGAACTGCCAGTTCCTGGATATTCTCTGATTCGGCGGCAGGATATGACGACTCCATGTTTGGAGGCACCCTTGCCCCAATCTATGACTCTGGCGACGCGGTAAATACAGTTGTTTCAGAGCATATTCTCTTTTTAAAACGCCTTTGCACAAATGCCCCAACAACTTGGTAGCATTAATTATATTAAAAAGAACAGTAATAGAGATATGGTAATCTCATTGTTAAACAGGATTTACTTTACGTAATGTACAACGAGGATGAACCTGATGGCACCACATCGTCTTCGAGGGGCTTCACCAAAGGTGAAGTTATTAAGTTTTATCACAAACTGAATATCACAAGTCATTTTTCTGAAACTGCATTGCAACATCACACGGTTGATTTGCATTTCAGGTGTGGTAGCCTTTGACGAAAATAACGGTTTTTGGATGATACACAGTGTGCCTAAATATCCAAACGTTGCCTCAGATTATTACTCCTATCCCACCTCTGGATATACCTACGGACATTCATTCCTGTGTATTACGCTTAAGACTGCTGATGCAAATGTAATCGGTAAGTGCACCACCCATCAATTTGAAGACGAAATGTGACTGACGTTCATAATTCCTCACACATACAAAATCATGAGAAAAATCTAGAAATACTAAGAACTATAAATTCCAGGCACACAATTCCAGTACAACATTCCAAATGTATACGATTCCAACATGCCATCGTGGTCTCAGACAGCCCTGCCAGCTTTATATGATTACGTTGTCAACGATGTCCAAGTTACAGAGGAACCATGGTACAACGTCGCCGATTTACAATCTGCTGGTGGTGCAAGCTTTAAATCGTTTGCCAAGCACTCAAACTGGGGATTAGGTAAATTATTTTTAATTATTGACGGGTATTCTCATCAAGAACTTGATCATTGACAACAATTCTTTGGAGGTAAAAAAGTACCTCCCTGTAGTAACATTTTCGATGACTCATTGGTCACAGAAAAGGGTTTTTTTCTGAATAGGTCGTTGTTTGAGATATAATCATCTATCAGCTGTTATCTTTTTGATGAAAATAACTTCAAATATTTATAAAATGACACTTTTAACCAAGATTAACTTTTTTAGTAATCTTTATTTTCAAAATAGCAAAGATTATTTCTTTGAAAGCAAACATTTCAAGATAACAAGCATAATTTTCATGAAAGTGACCCTTTTTTATGAGAACAAAATATTTTTTTAAGTTTTCAGGGTTTTTGTCTTTTTTTCTAAAAACGATTGTTTGTACATTTCCACTTTGAGAAAGTTTGTACATTTCCACTTTGAGAAAGTTTGTACATTTCCACTTTGAGAAACATCTAGTGGTACATTGAATCTGACACAAATAGCCTACTGCATTGTTCTTATAAAACATAAACTGAATGTATACATTTATTTGACATTTTCCAACAACAGATCTGTATGGCGATTTGGTGGCACCCACACTCAACAGTGACTTGTTCGTGGAAACTTGGAATCATGGTTCGGATAAAATTCCGTCCATTTGCGCGAATTACACCGTGAAAAACGTAATGCAAGTGCACATTGCCGACGTCGACTATTCGTTCGTCAACTCTTTCGATGATTCCAAATGGGCAGTGGCCCCACCCAACGCTACCGAACCATGGGTATGCGTAGGCGATATCAACAGGATGGTAAGCTACTTCTGTCAAATTACAATTTATAGTCGTCTTGAATTTTGCAGGTTCAAAAGATACAGTAAGAGAGATTGAGCCAGCCAACGCCTTAACGTTAACCTTGACATTAGAGGCGGGAAGGGAGGAACCATGGACTGAACTACCCAATGAACTAACTGAACGGCATGAGTGCGCATGCGTAGTTCTTCCCTTCCTGTCTCTTTAACGTTAAGGTTAACGTTAAGGTGTTGGCTGGCTTAATCTCTCTAATAGCTGACAGCTTCTAAAAATTAACATGTTGGTAAATTATTATCGATCCCGAGCCTATTTCCGGTGTAACTTATAAACTACCAAATTGAAGCAAAAATGAAAAATTGTGCAAATTGAAATCAAAAAAAGCAATCAAACTACAAAGCATTTTCATTTTTCATCTGCTTTTTTTTTACCCAAACACCATAATTCTTAATTGTCGAGTGCGAAATGACAGATGCTGCCAATAGGACAATAGGGGGGAAGATCACCTACTCTATAGTTTAATTTAAAATTTTCATTCACATCACGATTTCTCCT
>JAUJYV010002933.1:0-11221 GCA_033995625.1 Ophyiulus pilosus | reverse complement strand
TCGCTTAACGAGTGTTTCGCATAACGAGCAAGACTCCGGAACCAATTATGCTCGTTATGCGAGGTTCCACTGTACTTCATTTAATTTGACAACAAAACGTTATTCATTACATGCATTTTATCCATTATCTACAATTCATTTTGAAATGATGAATTCGTACTGAATTTTTGTAATACCACGTGCAAAAATATAAATGCTTGGTTTAAATGCAGTTTTTCGTAAATTTGTGCTGCATTTTGACAATAGAAAGTTTTTTTTTTAAATACATGTTCAGTTATTCTCAGATATCCACATATAATGGGATATTTTTATAGAATGTCAATCCAAATATTTATATTTTAGCACGTGGCATTGGACTATTTGCGTAAAATTCTAAGAAAGGGAAGGGTTATAAATCCAGCATTAACTCATTACTACAAAAAAAAAACATTGTCACAAGGCGTTAGAATTCAATTTATCGTATGAAAATCTTATGTATTTAAATGACTTGTTATTGTCAAAATACACCAAAAATTAACGAAAAACTGTAAACCAAATATTTATATTATAGCACGTGGCATTAAAAATTCCATCCTGGTGTATTTTTAAAGAAATGGATGGATCCTATATGCCTTTATAATTTAAAAAAATAGTTGTAGATAATGGATACAATGAATATATTGAATAACGTACGTTTTTGTTGCACAAATTAAATATAATTTACGAAAAACTGAAAAAGAAATATATTTTTGTAAAAGGCATGATACAGTTCAGTTTGTCGCTTTAAAGTTGTGTACAAATTGTATGTAATTAAAGATGTCCCATCATTTAATTATTTGAAAATAACTAAGCATGTATTTAAATATATTTTTATTGTTAAAATACACCAAAAATTAACGAAAAACTGCAAATCAAATATTTATATTTTGAAAAATTTGGAAAAATTGGAAAAATTTCCGAAAAATTCCGGTAGGCCGTTTCAGAATTAGGGCACGAGACAAAAGCATAATTAAGAGCATCCCTATATTTAAACGTGCTTAAAATTCCCGGTACATTCTTTGCGCATGTCTAATGGCCCATAAGCATTTTTAAATTCCCCTCATTGTGACGTCAGCAAACCACGTGAAGCAGCACGTGATCATATGAGCCCGTTGATTGGTCAATTTTAGGTCCCGCCTCTCGCTAGTCTTTTCCGTTGTTTGCCTGCCTCTACATAAGCGTTGCTATTTCTTTCTTATCTGTCCTCCATTGCGTGCTAGTCGGTTGTCTTATATTTCTCCTCCACAATATCCAGTCGAAAATGGTAAAATCGAAGAAGTCTCCTAAACCAATGCCTGTAAGTATTATTTTAGATTCTTTATCTATCTATATTTTAAATTCAGCTTGCGATTTAAAAGCCACGAATATGTTTGACACTGCCTTCTAAGTGCGTTGTGCGTTTTAGGCCTATAATGGTGGCGTGCATACACCACGTGGTTGTGACAAAAGCAAAAATAACCAAATATCGCGAATTGGTGGCTCATTCTTTTAAATTATTTAGTAAAGGTTTATTGCCCGTGTATGGGCCTGGTAATAATTCTAAAAAAATCATTTTAATGGCGCTCAGAAAGCTTCCCTAAGGTGGGTTTCTAAAGCCGGCAGTTGGCGCGAACAATAAAACCGCATGGCGTTGGTTAGGGTAATGTCTTCCATCTTAGTATGATGTTAGATTCTGGAAATACTTGCATGTTGTACTTTTATGAAATTTCTGGGGAAAATGTACCGCTATTCGTGGTGTTTTTAAGCCGACAATTTGTCTTCCGTTAGATTTATTAGGGATGAATGGTACACCACGTTTTGGCGGCCATTTTGCGGAAAGCGCGCTTGGCCACCATGATGCTATTTTTCAAAATTTGTTCATTTTGACGCTTGAGTAACAACGGGAATGTTTTCCTGAATGGATATTAGTCCATAAACTATTCTCAAATTTAAAACCCATGCCCGAAATTATCTGGTCCCTTTACCCTTTATGAAATTGAATGAAGGCACGTGGGGATACATGTATCTTTTGTATATCACAGGCCAGCAAAAAGACAGAAGAGGAGCTGAAAAAGAAATTAGAAGATGATGAGGACGAGGAAGATGATGACGTTGAAGAGGAGGAAGATGACGATAATGAAGGTAAATTATTAATATGTTCCATTAAGACTTTCCATTATGTTTGTGAAACCTGGTAAGTTAACCCTTCCCAAGCTTTGTTTCAATGATTCTACCCCAACTCCCTTTTTGAACCAAACAGTCCTGTTTAAATGTGTTCTGGCTTGCCCTAAATCAGTGATAAACTCCCCATAATTTTTTATTTGAGAAGCTTTTGGTGCATATATTACTTCCTCCTTTTTTTCCTGCACGTTGAGCCTCTACTTGAAGACTCGGGAGGCTTTTCTAGTGCTAGCTATGCTGTCCCCAAATACCTTTCCTGGGGCCAATCTGGTCCCTAGTTCACCTTAGTGTCCCGGTATCCTTGATTATAGACGCAGGTAAATAAACTTAGCAATCTGTTAAAAACCTCGTTTCTTTGCAGATGATGACGAGGAGGCTGATGATGATAATGAAGTAGCTGCTGGAGATGACGATGATGAAAATGACGGTAATTAAGGAATTATTTAAGCCTGAAAATGTTATGGTTTAAGATTGTTCAGTATTCAAGTGTCTTGTTAATATTTCTTAGATGACGATGACGATGATGAGGAAGAGGAGGATGATGATGACGACGATGATGGTTTGTGGATTTTAAATTTTAACTTTGTACAGTTTCGTATCTTGTCTTTGTTCACTAAAAAAATTTTATGCAGATGAGGATGACGATGAAGATGACGAAGCTGGTCAGACCCCATCTAAAAAAGATGTAAGAAAATGATGAATGCATCACTGGTTTTTGAATTTGTATTTTGTAGAATAGCAAAGGGTATTTATTCTGTTATCTATGTAGAAAAAAGCAGCAAACAAAGATGGAAAAACACCACAGAAGGGTGCAGAGAAGAGGAAAGCTGATGATGATGGAAGCATCACAAAAAAACTAAAAACTGACAGTAGTAAGTGGTTTTTTTGTCATAATTGTGAATACAGTCCGCTCTCTGCAACAAGTTTTTGAACTGCTGGGTTATTCAAAAGCTTGTTACCGAGAGTTGGTTGTACTAATAATTTTGTCAAAACAATGTTTGCTAATTTTGACGTTTTCTTATCTAGAAAAACTCACCCCAGAAGACTTGAGTAAGTAACGGTGTCTCAGTATGGGGCATTCAGGGGCAAAGCATTAAATTTTTCCATTAGCGCCACGAATTTTGTTTTGTTTTAACTTTTTTTAATGGAGTTCGATTATTTTTTCCTATAATGTATGTCCTCTTTGTATTTCTGCCTGTGCAACAAATAATAAATGTGCAGCGTGTGATAAGAGAAAAAATTGTATGCGTTCATTGTTTAGGGGAAAGGAGTTTAAAGTCATTGTTCTTGACTAACTTGCCTGTTGGTGTAACTGAAGAAGACATTGCGGCACTTTCCAGCGATATTACATTAGTGAAGATACTGCCAAAAAGAGGCGAGACTCAGTAAGTTTAGTAGTGTTGGTATTCGAAGTGAGGTTGTGCTTTTTTAATTGTGCTGTGGGAATTTGCATTAAGATGTTATTAGCATGGCTTACTAATTGTGATTGGTGCACGCGAAAATCTCAAAAATGTAAAGGATTGTCTGGGGCTGATTTCTACACATTGTAACATTGTAAACGGATACCCTTCAGCTTGTGTTTTTTTTTTACGAGGGTACAAGATCAGTCTTGTTATTTTTTGTTATTGAAAAAAAAAACCATATGCCCTAGGTTAACGGAAACATCATTGCCTACAAACACTACATTTTCAAAGACAACGCCGAACCACGCACGCGTGTAGCTAACATTTAGAATCGCTCAATTGCCTTATTTGCTAAGTAATTTAAATTGTAAGACCTAGGCTGTTATTAAAATTGCCTACCTGCCGTTTTAGAAATGCATTTGTGGAATTTGAAAACGAATCATCAGCCGAGAAGAACCACAAACTGCTCCAAAACAAGGAGCTGAGTGGCAACCCAATTGGTGTGGATTTCACGGGCAGCAAACGTCAGACCAATGTTACCCACTTGAAAACGCTGCGCCTGACTGGTCTAGCCGAGAACACCAACCAGGCTGATTTAATAAGGGCATTCCCCTTGTGCATTGGTGGACGCTTGATTCCTGCCAACATTCAGCCCATGTAAGGAAAAAATTTTATTTCTGAATTTAACAAGTGTCCTCTTTTCAATTAGTTGTCTTGTCAAAATTTCAATTTCCACGATTGCATTTGCAGGCAAGGCTTTGTTGACTTTGAGTCCCACGAAGACGCCCAAAAGCAGTTTGACGAACTTAAGGAGAAATTAGAAATCAAGGGATCTAAAGTCACTTTGGAGTTTGCTGGACCAATGAGGACTCCGAGAGGTTCGTTTTACTTTTATTTTGCGAATGTTTTACATTAAGTAGTCTTAATTCAACTAAGGGCCCTAGTGTCAATAGGCTTCTATTATGTATTTTAACTGCTGGTGATGTGGGAGGTGCTGACTATTTTTTTATATTTTCAGATGGTGGCGGCGGAGGCGGTGGTGGAAACTTCCGAGGTGGACAGAAAAGTTTCTGGGGTGGTGGTGGAGGCGGCGGCGGCCGAGGAGGTGGCTTCCGTGGTGGTCGTGGAGGTGGCTTCTCCCCCAGAGGTCGTGGCGGTGGAGAATTCCGTGGTGGACGAGGGAGGGGTGGAGGCGGACGATTTTTCCGTGGAAAACCCAACGGCAATTTTTAGGCTATTCTCCACTCATCACGTTTAATCATCAAACGAGGGCTCTTTTTTAAAAGAATTCTGTATGTAGCGCATCCACTTCTATACGAAGAAAAGAAATCATCCATTTTTTATTTCTTCAATGTTCATTTGTTATTCTCCAGTGTGTAAATGATTTGCACACTTTCCCAAATTCAATCGGGACTATTTTACTGTCTAATGCATTGCCCATTTTAAGTTTGCATTTGGGAATTTCTAAGAATGTGTAATGCCTACTTGGTTAGGCATAATGCCACAGATTTCATTGACATTACAGCACATTCCTTGTCATCATATGTCTGTGCTTATTTCATGTTTGCAATTTTAAAAGTTGCACATGCTGTTTTAGCTGTGCTGTACTTTTTATTTGAGGGTACATACAAATAGGAACATTACTTGTTCCAGCCAACAGAAACATTTGTGGTTCAACCATATTAATTCTATCTTAAAGTTGAGAAATTTGGAAAGACTGGTAAGTATTGCAGTAAAACATGCTGGTTTTGTTTTTTCTGGTATGGTGAGTTGTGACTGGCATCTTTGGTGTTGTAAGAAGGGCCCTTTCTTTATAAAACTTCTGTTCAGCAAGCAACCGATTTTCCTTGATCAACTTTTCCAAAATGCCTGTTTGAGTTTCCTGATCTAAACTGGAAAATCATCGACTTGTAATTTAACTTTTAAACTTAATTTTGTTTTGTAATTAATTTGCTTTGGACTTAGATGGCAATCAAAATGTATACAACATGAGCTTGTTGAACTTATTGTCCCAATGTTGAAAAAGCTTGCCAAAGGGCCGTTAGGTGGCGTTCGGTAAATTTCCTTTTTCTGTAATTTAAGAATATCCTTATCTGTGAATATTAATTGACATTAGCGCAGCTTTGAATTGTGGTATAGGTTGTCACGTAATTAATATAAATCTAATTTGGTTAAAATCGGTTTAAATGTACGACGTCATGAAAGATTTACCTGCCTACGTTCTATGATTTGTACAACTCAATTTGCAAGAACCCTACGTAAAAAAAACCTTTTGTTTTTGGATTCTTACGTTTTAACCGTTTTTTTATACAATTTTATCCATTTAAAAAAAGATATTTACATAAAATGTTCTTACCCATCTTTATTACCTCGTACGGAATCCAAAAATATGAATATTCGTTGTACGATTCGAAGTTGCTTGAAGAATGTTCGGTGATGTGCATACTGTAGGTACATGTACGTCTTTATTCTGAACAACTACAAATTTCCCCAAACAATCGTAATAAATAGCCTAAAACATTTAAATGCGAGAGAACAGTAGCTTTAACCCGGAAAGCTAAATTTAGCGGATGTGAACATGTGCGCATGCGCACGGTACTGATTTGCCTAACTTTAAATATTTGGAATTTCATTGGAATGCATTTAATATACCTCTGGTATTGTTCATATTAATGGCACTCTGCTATGTGCGTAGGTAGCATAATTAAATGTCCAGAGGTCAAATATCAACGAATAATTCAGCGAACATTGGTGTGAGTGTTGCTATGTGTGTATAAATAGCATAAATGTCCAGAGAACGGGTGGGTTCGGAGGTCAAATGCCAAGTAATGATTCGGCGCCTTTGGGCCCCTAAACCCCAGCGAACATTCGTGCGAGGTGCTTCGACTGGTAGCATAAATGTCCAAGGGGCGGGCGGGTTCAGAGGTCAAATATCAACGAATAATTCAGCGAACATTCGTGCTAGTGTTTCAGCTATGTGTGTCTAGGTAGCATAAATGTCCAGAGGTCAAATATCAACGAATAATGCAGCGAACAGTGGTGCGAGTGTTGCTATATGTGTGTATAGATAGCATAAATGTCCAGAGGACGGGTGGGTTCAGAGGTCAAATGCCAATTAATGATTCGGCGCCTTTGGGCCCCTAAACCCCAGCGAACATTCGACTGGTAGCATAAATGCCCAAGGGGCGGGCGTGTTCAGAGGTCAAATATCGACGAATAATTCAGCGAACATTCGTGCTAGTGTTTCGGCTATGTGTGTCTAGGTAGCATAAATGTCCAGAGGTCAGATATCAACGAATAATTCAGCGAACATTCGTGCTAGTGTTTCGGCTATGTGTGTCTATAGGTAGCATAAATGTCCAGAGGTCAAATATCAAGGAATAATTCGGCGAACATTGGTGCGAGTGTTGCTATGTGTGTATAGATAGCATAAATGTCCAGAGGACGGGTGGGTTCAGAGGTCAAATGCCAATTAATGATTCGGCGCCTTTGGGCCCCTAAACCCCAACCAACCAGCGAACATTCGTGCGATGTGCTTCGACTGGTAACATAAATGTCCAAGGGGCGGGCGGGTTCAGAGGTCAAATATCAACGAATAATTCAGCGAACATTCGTGCGAGTGTTGCTATGTGTGTATAGATAGCATAAATGTCCAGAGGGCGGGCGGGTTCAGAGGTCAAATGCAAATAAATGATTCGGCGCCTTTGGGCCCCTAAACCCCAACCAACCAGCGAACATTCGTGCGAGGCGCTTCGACTGGTAGCATAAATGTCGATGGGGTGGGCGGGTTCAGAGTTCAAACGCCAACTATTAAATTTTGGGGTATCGTCTCTGCCTCGTCAAACAGACTTCTGAACTTGATCCGTAACCATGGCCATCCAGACATACGCAATCATCGCCCACCTGCTACTGACTATTATTTTTTTGTTTGGGGCTTACTATGAATCGTACGTGGTAGTGTACCCATCGTCGGAAGATGGGAAATTTGACCGTAACCAGTATCTTCCCATCTACAACTTGTACGTGCAGATGTTCTTTTTCTCCTGGTCCCTGTTCGACGATGTCCTGAAGTTGAAAGGGTCCAGGCGTCTCATGGAAATATTCTTGCCAGTGACAATCGTCATGGATGTGTTTTACGCCGCGATGGTGTTCTCTATGGCCGCCGTAGTGTCGGGCTGCTTCGGTTTTACGGACGATCCCCTGTTGCACGACAAGATGATTCCACTCTGGCTGGCCTACGTGATCCATTTCCTCCCACTACCGGCCGTGCTCATTGAGATGATGTTGGTGGACCACCGTTACCATGGCCCGAACCAAAAGCGAGCCAATTTGGTGGTGATATTCATATTATCCGCCTTCTACATTGGATGGATGTTGCAAGTCGGTCATGAACGGGATTATCTCTCCAGTGCTAACGTGAAGGACCTAGGCCTCCAGGAACAATTTTTCACCGTTCTCCTGAGCGTCTTATTCAGCTTAGCGCCCTACAAGTGTGGAGAAATGATGTATGACATGAGGTGGGAATAACGGAGTTATGACCCAACCGAAAAGCAGTTTCATGATTTGTTCGTTAATTGTTATGTATGAGAAATATTAAAAGTTGTTCTGTATTTTGAATTTGTTTTTGGTGTAATTTGAACACTGATACTCCTGACACGAATAATCTAAGGGCATTATTGTGTTATTTATGCAAAGTGGCTGAAAAATTATACGAATTCTGTCTTACAGTTCAAATTTTAGACAAGGGTATTGAAGGGGTGAGGCCTCACCCATCATACTTTTAAATCGGTTAAGTATTTGGTGGCCCTCTAGTGTACCCTCTACAGGATTAACCCACAACTGCTTGGGCCCTCTTTAGCCTTAGTTGCCTTTGGGCCCTTGAACCTCACCCAACTAACCACTAGTGTGTCGCCTAACTCGAGGGCCTCACCGAGCTAAAGGATCCTATCAAGCCCAAGGGCCCCACCAACTAATCCCAAAGTAGGGTCGAAAACTTTATTATCTAAAAATGATTTTATGAAAACTATTTAATCCAGGTTAAAAAGCTATACAATATCGTGCATGGAAAGAGAATTTATGAACTATTAAAATATTATTAGATTTGGAGTTTTTTTTTTCCATGCATGGACCAAATTAGCCAGGAATGCAGTAGGTATAAATTTACGTTTGTAATCTTTAACATCCGCAATTACTCAATGCTCTGCTGTTGTGTAAGAAATCCAATCACTAGGGGCAGCACGCATTCGCCAGGTAGCGAATTTTTTGTTATTTTAATAACACCTTACTCAATTCAACTCAGTGCCCTACAGTCAGCAAATAAATGCCATATGGTAGAGGGGGGGTCGTACCCAATTTCAGGAGAACTTGTTTGCAAACTGATGAATATCATTTTATAAATCCAGATTGTCCAGTAAATTTGCTGTTAAAAACTCAAGTATGCATCTTCAATTTAAGGGTTCATTCCTTAAAATGTCAAGGACCCACTACCAGATACCAGTCTAGCAATGTCGTTTGGTATACCCATTTTATCTAATTTTATAAGCGGGTTGTGTTCGAATTAAGATAAGTTGGATCCGAACATATTTCCGAACACTCGAAGGAATCGAGTAGGGAACAGATAAACATTTTTCTATTTAATAAATCTAATCAATGATAGATATTATATATATACTATCACAAGTCATATTAAATAGTAGTGCAGAATGCGCAAAAGTTCAGTTATCGAACATGGGGAAAATTGTATAATACTGAACCCTGAAACAGCATTGTCACAGCACTGGAAAATGTAGAAGCTAAACTTAATAAATATGTCACGTGAATTCACGTGACATCACGTCACGTGAGGATATTTATTGAGTCTGTATGCTATATTTGAGCTAGTGATTCCTTCTAGTAAGTGCAATCGTTGACCAATGTCCCAGTACTCACTGAAGCAAGCAGAAAACACAAACATTTCAATAGGGAGAAAATGTCTGATGGTCACGGCGCTCCTGCTAATATCTGTATACTATACACGCCTTGGTAGGAGCGCCATGCCCAGCAAACATTTTTTTCTTGGATATGCTATTGCACCAAAAAGTTTCCTGAAACTTCTGGGCTGAACATTGCATTATGAGCAACATTTTTTTGCAACCCCAATTTTTGTTTCGTGTTTCCTTCAGTATGGACCAGGCTCAACTTTCTATTGACCAATCCAAATCTACATGAATGTAAAACACATCAAGCTCATGGCCCAATCAGATTTCATCCATATGTAAATCAGCGCCCCACTGCGAGTAAGATTTTATTTTATTAGATTGGTTAATGAGAATTTCTAGAAAGCCAAAACCGATTAAAAGAATTAATTTATTCCCGCCAATTTTAACCTGGATTACATGTGACTTGAACCTGATTGGGCCATTGATCAGATGCCCGGGTAGGCGGTAGGGAGAAAGGTCATTTTTCTTAGAATTTTGCAGACGCCCTTTCTGAATGACCCCGTATAAATTCTTCAAAAGGCCGAATTTAGAGGTCCAGTTCGCATTTCGGCGATCGTCTCCGCTTGTGTTTGGGTCGAAAAATTGAGTTTGGGCCTTATTCGTCACCATGCTTTTCCAGACGCTCCTCAATAATGTTATTCAACTAGTGTTCACTACATTTATCCTGTTCTGGGGCTACAACGAGCTGCACTCAAGAGGGTTCTACACGCATAGCGAAATTAAAGGGTTCAAATATGGCAAGTACTTGCCCTTCGTCCAGTTCATGTACTTTGCAGTGTCCTCATTGACCAAAACGATACGGCATTTTGCCATACAGAACCGCTTGATTGAAATATGCAGACATGGACTGGATTGTGTCCTAGATGTTTTCTACGCCGGATTCCTCTTCCCCATGTCCATCATGGTGCCCATTTGCTACTTGTTGACTGGAGTAGACTCTTTGCTCGTCTTACCACAGGTCCCTAGCTTGTTGGCCTATCCTTTTCTCATTCTTGGTCAGGGAAGCGTGTGGTTGGAAATGTTGGTGGAGGACCGGCACTTTTTGGACAACAGACGTTTGAACATTGCTCTTCTGGGAGTCGTCGCCATCTTAAATGTGGACTGGGTCATGCATGTCAGCCTAAACGAGTACAACTTATTCACTCATGACACGATGTCCATCATCGGCTCAAATAAACACCTTGGGACCGTGTTTATCAGCACCTGTTTATGTTTGTTACCTTACAAATTTGGTGAAATGTGTTACTTCATGAGATGGAGACTACCATTGGGCGTTTTTGCAAGCATCTTACCACCAACTATTTTCTAAAGGTGTTAATGATATTCTGGGGAGAACTACGAAAGACATTCACAAGGTCCTTGGAAGATTGACGAACTTTCTGAATTTGTATGAATAAAAAATGTTACACCGTATAAAATGCATCAATATTGCTGTTAATCGTTGTGCAATTTTAGGTGTTGAATCAATAAAATGAAGTATTCGATATTACTAAACACGTTTTACAACATCAATAATTCTTTAATGTATTTCGAACTTTGGGAAATACCATGAGCAGTTTTCAGAAACTTTGTCTTCATGGGCAAGATTTACTTAGGGCCGGTTGCACCAACAAAGGTTAAATAAAAGGTTAGCTAACCTGAGGTTATATAAAACCACGAGTT